>MU107501.1:2303-15855 GCA_012274485.2 Sinapis alba
TATCAGTACGTATGGGTCATTTTTCATGTAGTGATGGGACCAGTCTAGACAGTCCATGGTTCGTTGAGTTAAATCCTTCCATTCAGTACGGATATGGCTGATCATAACAGCCTATCAGTACTTATGGGTCGATTTTTCATGGCCTGATGAACCAATCTGGACAGTCCTTGGTCCATCCAGGCAGTACGGATGGCTCATCGTATCAGCCAATCAGTACGTATGGGTCATTTTTCATGTACTGATGGGACTAGTCTCGACAGTCCATGGTCCGTTGAGTTAAATCCTTCCATATCAGCCTATCAGTACGTATGGGTAGAATTTTCATGGCATTATGGACCAGTCTGGACAGTCCTTAGTCCATCCAGGCAGTACGGATGGCTGATCGTATCAGTCATCAGTACGTTTGGGTCATTTTTCATGTACTGATGGGACCAGTCTGGACTGTCCATGGTCCGTTGAGTTAAGTCCTTTCGTTCAGTACGGTTAAGGCTGATAAAAACAGCCTATCAGTACGTATGGGTCGATTTTTCATGGCCTGATGGACCAGTCTGGACAGTCTTTGGTCCATCCAGGCAGTACAGATGGCTGATTCTATCAACCTATCACTACGTATGGGTCATTTTTCATGTACTGATGGGATAAGTCTGGACAGTCCGTGGTTCGTTGAGTTAAATCCTTCCATTCAGTAGGGATAAGGCTGATCATAACAGCCTATCAGTACGTATGGGTCGATTTTTCATGGCCTTATGAACCAATCTGGACAGTCCTTGGTCCATCCAGGCAATACGGATGGCTGATCGTATCCGCCAATCAGTACGTATGGGTCATTTTTCATGTACTGATGGGACTAGTCTCGACAGTCCATGGTCCGTTGAGGTAAATCCTTCCATTCATTACGGATAAGGCTGATCAGATCAGCCTATCAGTACGTAAAAGTAGAATTTTCATGGCCTTATGGACCAGTCTAGACAGTCCTTGGTCCATACAGGCAGTACGGATGCCTGATCGTGTCAGCCTATCAGTATGTATGGGTCATTTTTTATGTACTGATGGGACCAGTCTGGACAGTCCATGGTCCGTTGAGTTAAATCCTTCCATTCAGTACGTATAAGGCTGATCATAACAGCCTATCAATACGTGTGGGTCATTTTTTTATGCCTGATTGACCAATCTAGACAGTCCTTGGTCCATCCCGGCAGTACAAATGGCTGATTCTATCAGCCTATCAGTTTGTATGGGTCATCTTTCATGTACTTAAGGGACCAGTCTGGACAGTCCATGGTCCGTTCAATTAAATCCTTCCATTCAGTACGGATAAGGTTGATCATAACAACCTATCAGTACGTATGGGTCGATTTTTCATGGCCTGATGAACCAGTCTGGAGAGTCCTTGGTCCATCCAAGCAGTACGAATGGCTGATCGTATCAGCCTATCAGTATGTATGGGTCATTTTTCATGTACTGACGGGACCAGTCTGGTTAGTCCATGGTCCATTGAGTTAAATCCTTCCATTCAGTACGTATAAGGCTGATCATAACAGCCTATCAGTACGTATGGGTCGATTTTTCATGGCCTGATGGACCAGTCTAGACAGTCCTTGGTCCATCCAGGTAGTCCGGATGGTTGATCGTATCAGTCATCAGTACGTATGGGTCATTTTTCATGTACAGGTGGGACCAGTCTGGACAGTCTATGGTCCGTTGAGTTAAGTCCTTCCATTCAGTACGGTTAAGGCTGATCATATCAGCCTATCAGTACGTGTGAGTCAATTTTTCATGGCCTGATGGACATGTCTGGACATTCCTTGGTCCATCCAGGCAGTACGGATGGTTGATCGTATAAGCCTATCAATATGTATGGGTTGTTTTTCATGTACGGATGGGATCAGCCTTGAAAGTTCATGGTCCGTTGAGTTAAATCCTTCCATTCAGTACAGATAAGGCTGATCATAATAGCCTATCAGTACCTATGGGTCGATTTTTAATGGCCTGATGAACCAGTCTGGACAGTCCTTGGTCCATCAAGGCAGTACTGATGGCTGATTCTATCACCCTATCAGTACATATGGGTCATTTTTCATGTACTGATGGGACCAGTCTGGACAGTCCATGGTCCGTTGAGGCTGATGGTCCGTTCAGTTAAATCCTTCCATTCAGTACGTATAAGGCTGATCATAACAGCCTATCAGTACGTATGGGTCGATTTTTCATGGCCTGATGGACCAGTCTAGACAGTCCTTGGTCCATCCAGGTAGTACGGATGGCTGATCGTATCAGTGAGGTGAACCCCTCGACTAAGACCCGAACCCTTCACCCCAGCTGAGGTGAGCTGGTTCCTAGATGCCCCATCTAAGTGAGCTAGTGGTCCAGCTACTGGATCTGACCTAGGCTAGTGTGAGCTGTACCGAACTGTCCCGAGCTTGATCTAGCTTCCCCAGCTACTCCCATGCCTTGTCCGTCTACCTTAGAACTCATCCAACTCTTCTTTCCTTGTCTTCCTTCGATTTCTGGTTAAGTCTCACCCTACTGATGCACTTAACTATCCGTTCCAGCCTGGATACGCTTGTCCTGAGGTCATGTGACCTGACTGGTGCATCTCCTCTTACCATGGCTGTTCCCGAAGGACTTATCTTGAATCAGGTACATGACAAGTCTCCCCCACTTGAGATGGATTCGTCCTCGAATCCGACCCTAGACTTGTCTCCATGGAAAACTGGCCATACCATTCTCGAAAGTTACCTTTCATCCTTGCTTTTGTCTCCCAAGTAACTTGTTCTTGTCCATTGCAATCCCAAACAACTTTGACCATCTGTATGGTCTTCCTTTTCATAGCTTTTTCCCTCCTATCCACAATCCGAACCGGCCTTGTCTGCAAGGTGAGGTTCGTGCCTAGATCAGTTGGAATCTCAGGGATAACTATGTCTTGATCTGAAAGACAATTCCTCAGCTGAGATACATGGAACACATTGTGAAATGAATCCATCTCTTTTGGTAGGTTCAGCTTGTAAGCCACCGCACCAACCTTCTCTATGATCCATAATGGACCCAAGTATCTAGGATCCAACTTCCTTCGGCCAGACACCCTCTTCCAGCCCTTAAAGGTAATCATCTTTAAGTAGACCATGTCACCTATCTTAAACTCCACATGCTTCCTTCTTCTATCTGCATAGGACTTGTGGTGGTCCTGTGCCTCATTCATCTTGCCCTTTATAAACTTGATCTTCTCTGTCGTCTCTTCCACAATCTCAGGTCGTATCATGCTGCGCTCCCCCACTTGGGTCCAGCATAATGGTGTCCTGCAAGGTCGTCCATACAAAGCCTCATATGGTGACATCCCAATGCTAGTGTGATAGCTGTTTTTGTAAGCAAACTCCACCAAGGGCAGATGTCTCTCCCAAGAATCTTCCCAGTCCAAGACACATGCCCTCAGCATGTCCTCCAACGTCTTGATGGTTCTCTCCGACTGACCATCCGTTTGTGGATGATAAGATGTACTCATGTTCACTCTTGTTCCCAAGGCCTTTTGGAAAGCCTTCCAGAAGTAAGAAGCAAACCGAGGATCTCTATCTGAAACAATACTGGCCGGCACTCCATGCAGGCGTAATATCTCATCCATGTAGATCCGCACCAAAGGCTGCACACCATCTATCTTCTTGATCAGTATGAAATGGGCTGACTTGGTTAAACGGTCCACCACTACCCATACTGAATCCTTCCTGTTCCTGGTCGTGGGAAAACCAGACACAAAATCCATGGTGATATGATCCCACTTCCATTCTGGAATAGAAAGATTTTGAAGTAAACCATTGGGTACTTGATGCTTTGCCTTGACGAGTTGGCAAGTAGGAAACTTAGCCACCCATTCAGCCACATCAATCTTGATACGGACCCAATGGTAATACCTCTTGATGTCCTTGTACATCTTGTTCAGTCCAGGATGCACAGAGAACTTAGACTTATGAGACTGGCCCATAATCTCCTCCTTAAGTCCCCTTACATTTCGAACACTGATCCTCCCATGGACCAAGATTGTTCCATCTTGTGCAACCTGGTACTACGTCTTATCAGTCAGAGCAACCTTCTGAAGGTTCTCATCCAAGCCTTGTGCTTGTTTAATGCTGGAAAGAAGATCAGCCTGGTTCACTGCCTCCAAACCCAAGGGCTCATCCTCGCTGGCCAATGTGTTCAGGTGCAATGTCCGGATCATACTTTCCAGTACATCAGCCTCCTTCTCAGCTGATACTTCAGCTCACCTTCTACTCAAAGCATCAGCCACTAGGTTTGCCTTACCCGGATGGTAAGCAATCTCAAGATCATAATCGGCCACAAACTCCATCCACCTTCTTTGTCTCAAGTTCAACTCAGGTTGAGTGAATATATACTTGATGCTCTTGTGGTTGGTTAAGTTCTGAATCTTGGCACCATACAAGTATGATCGCTATATCTTGAGGGCAAACACCACCGCGGCCATCTCCAGGTCATGGGTTGGGTAGTTCCCCTCATGCTTCCTCAATTACCTAGAGGCGTAGGCAATGACTTTACAGTGTTGAGTCAACACACATCCCAATCCAGTGATGGATGCATCCGTGTATACCACATATGGTTGGTCAGCCTCTGGCAGCACTAGGATAGGTGCACCTGTCAACATATCCTTCAAGGCAGAGGAGCACTTCTCACACTCCTCAGACCATACAAACTTCACATCCTTACCGGTTAGTTGTGTCATGGGTTGAGCCAAGCTGGCAAACCCCTTCACAAACTTCTTGTAGTATCCGGCCAGACCTAAGAAACTCCTGACCTCTGTTGCATTATTAGGCCGTGGCCATCCTTGTATGGCCTTAATCTTCTCAGAGTCAACTGAGACGCCCTGGTCTGACACAATGTGTCCAAGGAATCCAACACTCCTTTGCCAAAAACTTGCTCAACTTGGCAAAGAGCTGTTGTTCCCTCAACCGTCCCAGCACAGCCCGTAGATGCCTTTCATGGTCTTCCTTGCTCTTGGAATATACTAATATGTCATCTATGAAGATGATTACAAATTCATCCAAGAATTCAGGGAAGATGCCATTCATCATCTTCATGAAGGCTGCTGGTGCATTGGTTAATCCGAAAGGCATGACCACAAACTCATAGTGCCCGTACCTAGTTCGGAATGCTGTCTTCCTAATATAACTTGGTTAAATAGGAATCTGGTGATACCCTGAACCAAATCAATCTTAGAGAACCACTTTGCACCCTTGAGTTGATCCAACAACTCATCTATCCGAGGTAATGGGTACTTGTTCTTCACAGTGCCCCGGTTCAACCCTTGATAGTCAATGCATAACCTGAAGCTACCATCTTTCTTCTTCACAAAAAGAACTGATGCTCCCCAAAGTGACACACTAGGTCTTATAAAACACTTTCCAAGCAACTCCTCAAGTTGCTTCTTAAGCTCGGCTAACTCGGCAGGAGCCATTTTGTAGGGACTTTTGGATAATGGGGCCGTCCCTGGTTCCAGTTCTATGATGAATGGGTCTGATCTATCAGAGGGAATGTCCTGTAGGGACCTAAACACATTATGGAACTCGCGGACCAGCGGTATTCCCTCCGGGTCACCACCCCCTACGACCTCCTTAGTGGAGATTGTGGCCAGATAAGCCTCACAACCCTTCCTCAGCATCCTCTCCACATGGATTGCTGACACCACCAAGCATCCAGAGGCTGGACGTATACCTTGGAACTTGATTAGGGATCCACACCCACTCTCAAACTGCACGCGCCCCCGGTGACAGTCAAGAAAGGCCCGATTCCTTCCAAGCCAGTCCATACCTAATATCACCTCGGGATTCTTTAGGTGGACTACCACAAGATCCACAGGCATGACCCTGTCTTGGATCACCAATGGGACGTCCTGAATCACCTCTAATGAACTCATAACTTGCCCTCCGGCCGCTTTCACTACCCTAGGACAATCCCATGTTCCCAACTTGAACAACCACTTTCCTAGCATCCCTGGACTCACAAAGCTATGTGTAGCTCCAGTATCGAAAAGTACGTGTGTTTCCACACCACCAATACTTAGGGTCCCTACACATGACCCAATCTAAGTACCTAGCCATTCTACTGAATTGAAAAGAACAAGATCAGATAATTACCAATGATCGCTTGGAATGGTCCAGCCTTGTCCTCATCTTTTGCAGCTCATATACACGGGGTGCTGAGGTCTGTCCACGGTTATGATCCGGTCGGCTAGCCTCTTCTGGGCTCTTGCTAGGTCCGGATGACAACTTAGGACAGTCCTTGCGGAGATGTCCTTTCCTACCACAGTAGTGGCAAGTCCTGGGTCACCACCAGCTCCTTGCTCCTGCCTGGGACAGTCACGAGCTGAGTGGTCCATCTTGCCACACTTGAGGCACGCAGGCCTACCACTTGAAGATTTACCTTCCTCAGCCTGGTCGCTCTTCCTCTTCCGGTCACTATTACCACCAGTGGCAGCCGGGTGGCTCCGGATCTTCAGTTTAGCTTCTTCAGCTAGGTTGGTTTCCAACATGGCCATCCTCTCAATCAACTCGGACACAGTGTGGAAGGTGCGGACAGAGCAGTAGGTTTGGAGATCCACCTTAAGGCCTCTTATGAACCGACGTACCTGAACCAACTCGTCCTCCAGTTCCTTACCCACATAGCGCCTGAGTCGGTTGAAATCCTCCTCATACTCTCTAACCGTCCTACAACCCTGGACCACGTCCAAGAACTTAGCCTCCAAACGATTCCAAGCCTCAGCCGGGAAGTAATTGTGGTTGAACTCAACCACAAAGTCAGAGGAACGTTCAATGGTGCCACTGGTACGCTTGTCTAGTGCCAACCACCAGTTATGAGCATCGCCCTCCAAGAAGTGAACTGCTATGTCCTTCTGATAATCCTCTGGCCAACGGGTTGTGTTGAAGTTGCGGACCAGCCTCCTCCTCCACTCATCAGCCTCCAATGGGTCAACACTTCCAGCAAAGTGTGTGGTGCTAATCATAGCTATGTGCTCCAGTAGCTTTAGGTAATCCATTCTCCTAACGCCCTAAGGGGTGGATCGATCTCAACCACCTCGGCCCCCTGTTCCATACGCCTACCAGCTAAGGGAACAGCTGTTGGAATGGTTCCAGCTTGACCCACAGACGAGTTCACCAGTGGTGTGAACACTTGGGTCAGAGCTATCATCTGGTTGCCCATAGCTTTCATATCCTCCAGCACATCCTTCATGGATGGCTCAGTAGCTGGGTTGGCTAACCCAGCTGTCACGTTGCCCGCAGCCTCTCCACGCCCATCCTGGCGACCAGCATGTGAGGACTCACCCTCATCCTCCAGCTCCCTCTGCTGCTGTTCATCAGCTCTATCAGCTGCCCCCATCTCCTGTTCCAGCTGAGTTACAGCTTCATCCACACGAACCTCGGTCGGATTGAGCTGAGCATTTGGCAGTCTGGCTCCCACATTAGCCCTATCCGTTTGGATAGGCAACAGCACGGTTGGGTTAGTCCCATCCACTTCAACTTGTCCGGACCCACCAGCTGCTTCCTTACCCTTCCGAGAAGTTTTAGACTTCCTTGTACCCTTGGGTTCCAATCAAACACTCAATGTTAGTCCCATCAACATTTATAAGAAAACACACAATCACTAAGGCTAACACACATCCATTAACACCTTACCATGAGACCCAGCCCGATGTGTGGTAATTTCCCATAGCCGAGGACAATCCTAGAACCCACTCCGCTCTGATACCAACTTGTAAGACCCCATCCTGGTCCAAAGGACCCAACTAGGACCCACGGCCTTACCATCTAATCATGTAATTTTTGTTCACTTTTAAGGTCCAATATTTCTCTAATTCATTTTCAATCATATGAGGTTTAACCATTTCGATCCCTATGTCTATTCAGATAAGAGAAATTGTATCTTTATTAATATAAAACATGTGATCCAATACATAGATTCAGTTGCACAATAGGCTATCATAAGTTCATGTGTTCATACTAACTACACTATCCCATAACCCACACATCCATCCATGGCTCAGGTCTTCATGGTTCCTTGGCCTTGCCACGGTCTTGGTCTGATCCTGAAAGCAACACCATCACAAGACATATGTATAAGTACAATCCGATACCCTATCAGTCAAGTCTACATTGCATGGTTCGGTTCTCCTATTTTATGGTCCATAACCTATCCATTCAGTTTACAAGGCACACGGCCATACTCAGGACATCACCCAGTACATCCTGGACACCTACTCAACACTCGGCCTGACTGGTCCAATGTGGTCCAACCCTTTGTCCACACCAAACCACAATCGCCATGGCTGATTCCGAATCTGACCTACTCAAATAAATACCCAAAACCTAATTACAATTCATGAAAATTCCTAATAAATCCTAACTAAGAAAAATCAATAATCAGAATCTACAGAACCGGCCTCGATCCTAATGATCTCGGCCACAATCAGCCAGAATGGCCACAACTGACCATCCTCAAATCAATTAGGTAAAACCTAATAAAATTCATGATAATTCATGATAAATCCCCACTAAGAGTAATACATGGTCGGAATTCAATTAATCCAACCGGAGCATACATAATCCGACCAAGACCAGTCCGGCCAAAGGCCAAGGACTATGTTCCTGGACCGGCCAAGGCCTTGGTCCAGTCACACTAAGATTGAAACGCCAAGCATATAAATAATATAGATTAATAGAATTTAATCAGTAAGGAGATGGGAAGAAGTGGGTCTGGATTCACCAAACCGACCACAGCCCACACGGCATCACACCGCAGCCATGGGAGGATGGTTCGGTCCATCCCACTCACCTTGGGCGTGCGCTCTGGAGTGATCAATCCCTTCTCCAAGTCCTTATCCTTGCCTCTAGCACCCATCCTCAATCGATCTCCACTCCACACAAGCCAACTCCTGATCGGAAATAAATCTCCAACACACACAGCCAAGCCTTGATCTCTCTATCTCTCTCTTTCTTTCTTTCTCTCTTTCGCGATTTGGGCAGAGATTTCCTTAGGGAAAATTGTGTGAATTCTGGACCCTTAGGGTCTGTATTTAAAGGAAATAATCGACCCTTAACTGCCTGGGCGAACAGGCATGACTTGGTGGCCGAATGGGTGCAACTTGCTCCATTCGCACCCCTTCGTCCAAACTGCCTCCAACCGCCTCTCTCTCCCTTATCCTGTTCGAGTGAAAACCCCATGGTCCTGTCCACTGCCCTGCCTACTTGTCCAAGACTCCAAAATGGTCAGACCCCCCTTGGCCAACAAGACAAGCACCATAACCGCCCATGACTTGAGCCCCTCGACTAAGACCCGAACCCTTCACCAAGCTGAGGTGAGCTGGTTGCTATCTTCCCCAGCTAAGTGAGCTAGTGTTCCAGCTACTAGAGCTGGCCTAGGCTTGTGTGAGCTGTACCGAGCTACTCCCATGCCTTGTCCGGCAGCCTTAGAACTCATCCAACTCATCTTTCCTTGTCTTCCTTCGATTTTGGTTAAGTCTCAGCTTACTGATGCACTTAACCATCAGTTCCAGCCATGATACGTTTTTCCTTAGGTCATGTGACATGACTGGTGCGTCTCCTCGCACCATGGCTGTGCCCGAAGGCCTTATCTAGAATCAGGGACATGACAGATCGTATCAGCGTATTAGTACGTATTGGTCATTTTTCACGTACTGATGGGACCAGTCTGGACAGTCCAATGTCTGTTGAGTTAAATCCTTCCATTCAGTACGGATAAGGCTGATCATTCCAGCCTATCAGTACGTGTGGGTCGAGTTTTCATGGCCTGATGGACCAGTCTGGACAGTCCTTGGACCTTCCAGGCAGTACATATGGCTGATCGTATCAGCCTATCAGTATGTATGGGTCATTTCTGGTGTACTGATGGGACCAGTCCGGACTGTCCATGGTCCATTGAGTTAAGTCCTTCTGTTCAGTACGATTAAGGCTGATGATATCAGCCTATCAGTATGTGTGGGTCAATTTTTCATGGCCTGATGGACATGTCTGGACAGTCCTTCGTCCATACAGGCAGTAAGGATGGCTGATCGTATAAGCTTATCAATACGTATGGGTCATTTTTCATTTACTAATGGGACCAGTCTGGACAGTCCATGGTCCGTTGAGTTAAATCCTTTCATTCAGTACAGAAAAGGCTGATCATAACAGCCTATCAGTATGTATGGGTCGATTTTTCATGGCCTTATGGACCAGTCTGGACAGTCATTTGTCCATCCAGGCAGTACGGATGCCTGATCGTTTCAGTCATCAGTACGTATGGGTCATTTTTCATGTACAGGTGGGACCAGTCTGGATAGTCCATGGTCCGTTGAGTTAAGTCCTTCCGTTCATTACGGTTAAGGCTGATCATATCAGCCTATCAGTACGTGTGAGTCAATTTTTCATGGCCTGATTGACATGCATGGACAGTCCTTGGTCCATCCAGGCAGTACGGATGGCTGATCGCATATGTAAGACCCGATCCTGGTCCAAAGGACCCAACTAGGACCCGAAGCCTTACCATACTAATCATGTAATTTTTGTTCACTTTTAAGGTCCAATATTTCTCTAAGTCATTTTTCAATCATATGAGGTTCAAGTATTTCGATTCCTAAGTCTATTCAGATAAGAGAAATTGTATCTTTATTGATATAAAACTTGTGATCCAATACATAGATTCAGTTGCACAATAGGCTATCATAACTTTATGTGTTCATACTAACTATACTATCCCGCAACCCACACATCCATCCACGGCTCAGGTCTTCATGGTTCCTTGGCCTTGCCACGGTCCTGGTCTGATCCTGAAAGCAACATCATCACAAGAAATATGTATGAGTACAATCCGATACCCTAACATACAAATTCTACATTGCATGGTTCGGTTCTCCTATTCTATACACTATATCCTATCCATTCAATTCACAAGGCACACGGACACACCCAGGACATTCCCCAGGACGTCCTGGACCATTATCCAACACGCGGCCTGACTGGTTCCATGTAAACCATTCCCTTTGTCCACACCAAACCACAATCGACCATGGCTGGTTCCCAAATCTGACCTATCCAAATAAATTCCCAAAAACTAAATAAAATTCATGACAATTCCCTATAAATCCACACTAAGAATAATCCATAATCAGAATCCAAAGAACCGGGCAAATTGTCCATAACTGACCATCCATGAATCAATTAGGTAAAACCTAATAAAACCCATGATAATTCATGATAAATCCCCACTAAGAGGAATCCATGGTCGGAATTCAATGAATCCTACCGGAGCATACAGAACCCGACCAAGACCAGTCCGACCTAAGGCCAAGGACTATGTTCCTGGACTGGCCAAAGCCTTGATCCAGACACACTAGGATGAACTCGCCATCCATATAAATAATATACAAGAAGGGAAGGAAATCAAATAAGAAAATGGGAAGAAATGGGTCTGGAACCACCAAACCAACCACAGCCCCACAGCATCATGCCGCGGCCATGGCAGGATGGATCGGTCCATCCCACTCACCTTGGGCGTGCGCTCTGGAGTGCTCAAGCCCCTCTCCTAATCCTTATCCTTGCCTCTGGTTCCCATCCTCAATCGATCTCCACTCTACACCAGCCAACTCCTGATCGGAATCAATCACCAACACACACAGCCAAGCGTTGATCTCTCTCTCTGTCACGATTTTGGCAGAGATTTCCTTAGGAAGATTGTGTCAATTCTGGACCCCTAGGTCTGTATTTAAAGGCCAGAACCGACCCCCAACTGCCTGGGCGAACAGGCATGACTTGTTGGCCGAATGGGTGCAACTTGCTCCATTCACACCACTTCGCCCCAACTGCCTCCAACCGCCCCTTCTCTCCCTTATCCTGTTCGATGGCCAGCTCCAGGGTCCTGTCCACTTCTCAGCCAACTTGTCCAAGACCCCAACTGGTCAGACCACCCTTGGCCACCCAGGCCGGCACCATAACCCCCCCGAGCCGGGTCCCTTGGCTAAGACCCAAAACCTTCACCCAGCTGAGGTGAGCTGGTTGCTAGCTGCCCCAGCTAAGTGAGCTAGTGGTCCAGCTACCAGATCTGACTTAGTTTAGTGGTCCAGCTGCTGTAGCTGACCTGGTCGAGTGTGAGCTGCAACGAACTGCCCCGAGCTTGATCTAGCTGGCTGAACTAGATCCATACCTTGTCCAACCTTTTCCTCCCTTGCCTTCCTTCGATTCTGGTTAAGTCTCAGCCTACTGAGGCCCTTAACCATCCGTTCCAGCCATGATACGCTTGTCCTTAGGTCATTTGACCTGACTGGTGCGTATCCTCGTACCATGGCTGTGCCCGTAGGCCTTATCCAGATTCAGGGACATGACAAGTCTCCCCCACTTGAGAAGGATTCGTCCTCGCATCTGACCCTAGACTTGTCGCCATGGAAAACTGGCCATACCATTTTCGGAAGTCCGCTCTCATCCTTGCTTCGGTCTCCCAAGTTACTTGTTCTTGTTCATTGCAATCCCAAACAACCTTGACCATCTGTATGGTCTGTCTCCTCATGGCTTTTTCCATCCTATCCACAATCCGAACCGGCCTTATCTCTAAGGTGAGGTTCGTGCCTAGGTCAGATGGAAGCTCTGGGACAACTATGTCTTGATCTGAAAGACATTTCCTCAGCTGCGAGACATGGAACACATTGTGGAATGCATCCATTTCGGTGGGTAGGTTCAGCTTGTAAGCCACGGCACCAACCCTCTCCATGATCAGGCGTCAGTACGTATGGGTCATTTTTCATGTACAGGTGGGACTAGTCTGGACAGTCCATGGTCCGTTGAGTTAAGTGCTTCCGTTCAGTATGGTTAAGGCTGATCATTTCAGCCTATCAGTACGTGTGAGTCAATTTTTCATGGCCTGATGGATATGTCTGGACAGTCCTTGGTCCATCCAGGCAGTACGGATGGCTGATCGTATAAGCCTATCAATATGTATGGGTCGTTTTTCATGTATTGATGGGACCAGTCTGGACAGTCCATGGTCCGTTGAGTTAAATCCTTCCATTCAGTACGGATAAGGCTGATGGACCAGTCTGGACAGTCTTTGCTCCATCCAGGCAGTACAGATGGCTGATTCTATCAGCCTATCAGTACGTATGGGTCATTTTTCATGAACTGATGGGACCAGTCTGGACAGTCCATGGTCCGTTGAGTTAAATCCTTAACATTCAGTACGGATAAGGCTGATCATAATAGCCTATCAGTATGTATGGGTCAATTTTTCTTGGCCTGATGAACCAGTCTGGACAGTCCTTGGTCCATCCACGCAGCACGGATGGCTGATCGTATTAGCCTATCACTACGTATGGGTCATTTTTCATGTACTGATGGGACCAGTCCAGACAGTCCATGGTCCTTTGAGTTAAATCCTTCCATTCAGTACGGATAAGGCTGATCATAACAGCCTATCAGTACATGTGGGTCATTTTTCATGGCCTGATGGACGAGTCTGGACAGTCTTTGGTCCATCCAGGCAGTACAGATGGCTGATTCTATCAGCCTAT
>MU107501.1:17985-28373 GCA_012274485.2 Sinapis alba
GACAGTCCATGGTCCGTTGAGTTAAATCCTTCCATTCAGTACGGATAAGGCTGATCATAATAGCCTATCAGTACGTATGGGTCAATTTTTCTTGGCCTGATGAACCAGTCTGGACAGTCCTTGGTCCATCCAGGCAGCACGGATGGCGGATCGTATTAGCCTATCACTACGTATGGGTCATTTTTCATGTACTGATGGGACAGACAGTCCATGGTCCTTCGAGTTAAATCCTTCCATTCAGTACGGATAAGGCTGATCATAACATCTTATCAGTACGTATGGGTCGATTTTTCATGGCCTGATGAACCAATCTGGACAGTCCTTGATCCATCCAGGCAGTACGGATGGCTGATCGTATCAGCCAATCTGTACGTATGGGTCATTTTTCATGTACTGATGGGACTAGTCTCGACAGTCCATGGTCCGTTGAGTTAAATCCTTCAATTCAGTACGAATAAGGCTGATCATATCAGCCTATCAGCACGTATGGGTAGAAGTTCATGGCCTTTTGGACTAGTCTGTACAGTCCTTGGTCCATCCAGGCAGTACGGATGGCTGATCGTATCAGTCATCAGTACGTATGGGTCATTTTTCATGTACTGATGGGACCAGTCTGGACAGTCCATGGTCCGTTGAGTTAAGTCCTTCCGTTCACTACGGTTAAGGCTGATCATATCAGCCTATCAGTACCTGTGAGTCAATTTTTCATGGCCAGATGGACAAGTCTGGACAGTCTTTGGTCCTTCCAGGCAGTACAGATGGCTGATTCTATCAGCCTATCAGTACGTATGGGTCATTTTTCATGTACTGATGGGACCAGTCTGGACAGTCCATGGTCCGTTGAGTTAAATCATTCCATTCAGTATGGATAAGGCTCATCATAACAGCCTATAAGTACGTATGGGTCGATTTTTCATGGCCTTATGGACCACTCTAGACAGTCCTTGGTCCAACCAGGCAGTACGGATGGCTGATCGTATCAGTCATCTGTACGTATGGGTCATTTTTCATGTACAGGTGGGACTAGTCTGGACAGTCCATGGTCCGTTGAGTTAAGTCCTTCCGTTCAGTACGGTTAAGGCTGATCATTTCAGCCTATCAGTACTTGTGAGTCAATTTTTCATGGCCTGATGGACATGTCTGGACAGTCCTTGGTCCATCCAGGCAGTACGGATGGCTGATCGTATAAGCCTATCAATATGTATGGGTTGTTTTTCATGTACTGATGGGACCAGTCTGGACAGTCCATGGTCCGTTGAGTTAAATCCTTCCATTCAGTACGGATAAGGCTGATCATAATAGCCTATCAGTACGTATGGGTCAATTTTTCTTGGCCTGATGAACCAGTCTGGACAGTCCTTGGTCCATCCAGGCAGCACGGATGGCGGATCGTATTAGCCTATCACTACGTATGGGTCATTTTTCATGTACTGATGGGACAGACAGTCCATGGTCCTTCGAGTTAAATCCTTCCATTCAGTACGGATAAGGCTGATCATAACAGCCTATCAGTACATGTGGGTTATTTTTCATGGCCTGATGGACCAGTCTGGACAGTCTTTGGTCCATCCAGGCAGTACAGATGGCTGATTCTATCAGCCTATCAGTACGTATGGGTCTTTTTTCATGTACTGATGGGACCAGTCTGGACAGTCCATGGTTTGTTGAGTTAAATCCTTCCATTCAGTACGGATAAGGCTGATCATAACATATTATCAGTACGTATGGGTCGATTTTTCATGGCCTGATGAACCAATCTGGACAGTCCTTGATCCATCCAGGCAGTACGGATGGCTGATCGTATCAGCCAATCAGTACGTATGGGTCATTTTTTATGTACTGATGGGACTAGTCTCGACAGTCCATGGTCCGTTGAGTTAAATCCTTCCATTCAGTACGGATAAGGCTGATCATATCAGCCTATCAGTACGTATGGGTAGAAGTTCATGGCCTTTTGGACTAGTCTGGACAGTCCTTTGTCCATCCAGGCAGTACGGATGGCTGATCGTATCAGTCATCAGTACGTATGGGTCATTTTTCATGTACTGATGGGACCAGTCTGGACAGTCCATGGTCCGTTGAGTTAAGTCCTTCCGTTCACTACGGTTAAGGCTGATCATATCAGCCTATCAGTACCTGTGAGTCAATTTTTCATGGCCTGATGGACAAGTCTGGACAGTCTTTGGTCCTTCAAGGAAGTACATATGGCTGATTCTATCAGCCTATAATAGCCTATCAGTACGTATGGGTCAATTTTTCTTGGCCTGATGAACCAGTCTGGACAGTCCTTGGTCCATCCACGCAGCACGGATGGCTGATCGTATTAGCCTATCACTACTTATGGGTCATTTCTCATGTACTGATGGGACCAGTCCAGACAGTCCATGGTCCTTTGAGTTAAATCCTTCCATTCAGTACGGATAAGGCTGATGATAACAGCCTATCAGTACATGTGGGTCATTTTTCATGGCCTGATGGACCAGTCTGTACAGTCTTTGGTCCATCCAGGCAGTACAGATGGCAGATTCTATCAGCCTATCAGTACGTATGGGTCATTTTTCATGTACTGATGGGACCAGTCTGGACAGTCCATGGTTTGTTGAATTAAATCCTTCCATTCAGTATGGATAAGGCTGATCATAACATCTTATAACTACGTATAGGTCGATTTTTCATGGCCTGATGAACCAATCTGGACAGTCCTTGATCCATCCAGGCAGTACGGATGGCTGTCGTATCAGCCAATCAGTACGTATGGGTCATTTTTCAAATACTGATGGGACTAGTCTCGACAGTCCATGGTCCGTTGAGTTAAATCCTTCCATTCAGTACGGATAAGGCTGATCATATCAGCCTATCAGTACGTGTGGGTCGATTTTTCATGGCCTGATGGACCATTCTGGACAGTCCTTGGTCCATCCAAGCAGTACAGATGGCTGGTTCTATCCAGGCAGTACGGATAGCTGATTGTATAAGCCAACTAGTACATATGGGTCATTTTTCATGTACTGATGGGACTAGTCTTGACAGTCCATGGTTTGTTGAGTTAAATCCTTCCATTCAGTACAGATAAGGCTGATCATATCAGCCTATCAGTTCGTATGGGTATATTTTTCATGGCCTTATGGACCCGTCTAGACAGTCCTTGGTCCATCCAGGCAGTACGTATGACTGATCATATCAGTCATCAATACGTATGGCTCATTTTTCATGTACAGGTGGGACCAGTCTGGATAGTCCATGGTCCGTTGAGTTAAGTCCTTCAATTCATTACAGTTAAGGCTGATCATTTTAGCCTATCAGTACGTGTGAGTCAATTTTTCATGGCCTGATGGACATCTCTGGACAGTCCTTGGTCCATCCAGGCAGTACAGATGGCTGATCGTATAAGCCTATCATTACGTATGGGTCGTTTTTCATGTACTGATGGGACCAGTCTGGAATGTTCATGGTCCGTTGAGTTAAATCCTTCCATTCAGTACGGATAAGGCTGATCATAATAGCCAATCAGTACGTATGGGTCGATTTTTAATGGCCTGATGAACTAGTCTGGACAGTCCTTGGTCCATACAGGCAGTATGGATGGCTGATCGTATTAGCTTATCAGTAGGTATCGGTCATTTTTCATGTACTGATGGGACAAGTCCGGACAGTCCATGGTACGTTGAGTTAAATCCTTCCATTCAGTGCGGATAAGGCTGATCATACCAGCCTATCAGTACGTATGGGTCGATTTTTCATGGCCTGATGGACCAGTCTGGACAGTCTTTGGTCCATCCAGGCAGTACAGATGGCTGATTCTATCAGCCTATAAGTACGTATGAGTCATTTTTCATGTACTGATGGGACCAGTCTAGACAGTCCATGGTCCGTTGAGTTAAATCCTCCCATTCAGTACGGATAAGGCTGATCATAACAGCCTATCAATACGTATGGGTTGATTTTTAATGGCCTGATGAACCAGTCTGGACAGTCCATGGTCCATCCAGGCAGTACGGATGGCTGATCGTATCAGCCTATCAGTACGTATGGGTCATTTTTCATGTACTGATGGGACCAGTCTGGACAGTCCATGAACCGTTGAGTTAAATCCTTCCATTCAGTACGGATAAGGCTGATCATAACAGCATATCAATATGTATGGGTCGATTTTTCATGGCCTGATGAACCAGTCTGGACAGTCCTTTGTTCATCCAGGCAGTACGGATGGCTAATAGTATCAGCCAATCAGTATGTATGTATTATTTTTCATGTACTGATGGGACTAGTCTGGACAGTCCATGGTCCCTTAAGTTAAGTCCTTCCGTTCAGTACGGTTAAGGCTGATCATTTCAGCCTATCAGTACATGTGAGTCAATTTTTCATCGCCTGATGGACATGTCTAGACAGTCCTTGGTCCATCCAGGCAGTACGGATGGCTGATCGTATAAGCCTATAAATACGTATGGGTCGTTTTTCATCTAATGATAGGACCAGTCTTGACAGTCCATGGTCCGTTCAGTTAAATCCTTCCATTCAGTACGGATAAGGCTGATCATAACAACCTATCAGTACGTATGGGTCGATTTTTCATGGCCTGATGAACCACTCTAGACAGTCCTTAGTCCATCCAGGCAGTACGGATGGCAGATCGTATCAGTCATCAGTACGTATGGGTCATTTTTCATGTACTGACGGGACCAGTATGGTCAGTCCATGGTCCATTGAGTTAAATCCTTCCATTCAGTACGTATAAGGCTAATAATAACAGCCTATCAGTACGTATGGGTCGATTTTTCATGGCCAGATGGACCAGTCTAGACAGTCCTTGGTCCATCCAGGTAGTATGGATGTCTGATCGTATCAGTCATCAGTACGTATGGGTCATTTTTCATGTACAGGTGGGACCAGTCTGGACAGTCCATTGTCCGATGAGTTAAGTCCTTCCATTCAGTATGGATAAGGCTGATCATAATAGCCTATCAGTACGTGTGGGTCGATTTTCATGGCCTGATTGACCAGTCTAGACAGTGCTTGGTCCATCCAGGCAGTACAAATGGCTGATTTTATCAGCCTATCAGTTTGTATGGGTCATCTTTCATGTACTGATGGGACCAGTCTGGACAGTCCATGGTCCGTTCAGTTAAATCCTTCCATTCAGTACGGATAAGGCTGATCATAACAACCTATCAGTATGTATGGGTGATTTTTCATGGCCTGATGAACCAATTTGGACAGTCCTTGGTTCATCCAAGCAGTACGAATGGCTGATCGTATCAGCCTATCAGTATGTATGGGTCATTTTTCATGTACTGACGGGACCAGTCTGGTTAGTCCATGGTCCATTGACTTAAATCCTTCCATTCAGTACGTATAAGGCTGATCATAACAGCCTATCAGTACGTATGGTTCGATTTCTCATGGCCTGATGGACCAGTCTAGACAGTCCTTGGTCCATCCAGGCAGTACGGATGGCAGATCGTATTAGTCATCAGTACGTATGGGTCATTTTTCATGTACTGATGGGACCAGTCTGGACAGTTCATGGTCCGTTGAGTTAAATCCTTCTATTCAGTACGGATAAGGCTGATCATAACAGCCTATCAGTACGTATGGGTCGGTTTTTCATGGCCTGATGAACCAGTCTGGACAGTCCTTGGTCCATCCAGGCAGTACGGATTGCTGATCGTATCAGCCAATCAGTACTTATGGGTCATTTTTCATGTACTGATGGGACTAGTCTGGACAGTCCATGGTCCGTTGAATTAAATCCTTCCATTCAGTACGGATAAGGCTTATCATATCAGCCTATCAATACGTATGGGTAGATTTTTTCATGGCCTTATGGACCACTCTAAACAGTCCTTAGTCCATCCAGGCAGTACGGATGGCAGATCGTACCAGTCATCAGTACGTATGGGTCATTTTTCATGTACAGGTGGGACCAGTCTGGACAGTCCATGGTCCGTTGAGTTAAGTCCTTCCGTTCAGTACGGTTAAGGCTGATAATAACAGCCTATCAGTACGTATGGGTTGATTTTTCATGGCCTTATGGACAAGTCTGGACAGTCTTTGGTCCATCCAGGCAGTACAGATGGCTGATTCTATCAGCCTATCACTACGTATGGGTCATTTTTTATGTACTAATGGGATCAGTCTGGACAGTCCATGGTTCGTTGAGGTAAATCCTTCCATTCAGTACGGATAAGGCTGATCATAACAGCCTATCAGTACGTATGGGTCGATTTTTCATGGCCTTATGAACCAATCTGGACAGCCCTTGGTCCATCCAGGCAGTACGGATGGCTGATCGTATCAGCCAATCAGTACGTATGGGTCATTTTTCATGTACTGATGGGAGTAGTCTCGACAGTCCATGGTCCGTTGAGTTAAATCCTTCCATTCAGTACGGATAAGGCTGATAATATCAGCCTATCAGTACGTATAAGTAGAATTTTCATGGCCTTATGGACTAGTCTAGACAGTCCTTGGTCCATCAAGGCAGTACGGATGGCTGATCGTGTCAGCCTATCAGTTTGAATGGGTCATTTTTTATGTACTGATGGGACCAGTCTGGACAGTCCATGGTCCGTTGAGTTAAATCCTTCCATTCAGTACGTATAAGGCTGATCATAACAGCCTATCAGTACGTGTGGGTCGATTTTCATGGCCTGATTGACCAGTCTAGACAGTGCTTGGTCCATCCAGGCAGTACAAATGGCTGATTTTATCAGCCTATCAGTTTGTATGGGTCATCTTTCATGTACTGATGGGACCAGTCTGGACAGTCCATGGTCCTTTCAGTTAAATCCTTCCATTCAGTACTGATAAGGCTGATCATAACAACCTATCAGTACGTATGGGTGATTTTTCATGGCCTGATGAACCAATCTGGACAGTCCTTGGTCCATCCAAGCAGTACGAATGGCTGATCGTATCAGCCTATCAGTATGTACCGGTCATTTTTCATGTACTGACGGGACCAGTCTGGTTAGTCCATGGTCCATTGACTTAAATACTTCCATTCAGTACGTATAAGGCTGATCATAACAGCCTATCAGTACGTATGGGTCGATTTCTCATGGCCTGATGGACCAGTCTAGACAGTCCTTGGTCCATCCAGGCAGTACGGATGGCAGATCGTATTAGTCATCAGTACGTATGGGTCATTTTTCATGTACTGACAGGACCAGTATGGTTAGTCCATGGTCCATTGAGTTAACTCCTTCCATTCAGTACGTATAAGGCTAATAATAACAGCCTTTCAGTACGCATGGGTCGATTTTTCATGGCTTGATGAACCAGTCTGGAAAGTCCTTGGTCCATCCAGACTATACGGATGGCTGATCGTATGAGCGAATCAGTACGTATCGTTTATTTTTCATGTACTGATGGAACTAGTCTGGACAGTCCATGGTCCGTTGAGTTAAATCCTTCCATTTAGTACGGATAAGGCTGATCATATCAGCCTATCAGTATGTATGGGTAGATTTTTCATGGCCTTATGGACCAGTCTGGATAGTCCTTGGTCCATCCAGGCAGTATGGATGGCTGATAGTATCAGCTTATCAGTATGTATGGGTCATTTTTCATGTACTGATGGCATCAGTCTGGACAGTCCATGGTCCGTTGAGTTAATTCCTTCCATTCAGTACATATAAGGCTGATCATAACAGCCTATCAGTACGTGTGGGTCAATTTTTCATGGCCTGATGGACAAGTCTGGACAGTCCTTGGTCCATCCAGGCAGTACAGATGGCTGATTCGATCAGCCTATCCGTACGTATGGGTCATTTTCATGTACTGATGGGACCAGTCTGGACAGTCCATGGTCTGTTGAGTTAAATCTTTCCATTCAATATAGATAAGGCTGATCATATCAGTAATATACGTATGGGTCGATTTTTTATGGTCTGATGGACCAGTCTGGACAGTCCTTGGTCCTTCCAGGTAGTATGGATGACTGATCGTATCAGCCTATCAGTACGTATGGATTATTTTTCTTGTACTAATGAGATTTACCCGGACAATCCATGGTCCGTTGAGTTAAATCCTTTCATTCAGTATGGTTGATGCTGATCATATTAGTCTATCAGTATGTATGGGTAGATTTTTCATGGCCTGATGGACCAGTCTGGACATTCCTTGGTGCATCCAGGCAGTACAGATGGTTGATCGTATCAGCCTATCAGTACGTATGGGTTATTTTTCATGTACTGATGGGACAATTCTGAACAGTCCATGGTCCGTTAAGTTACATACTTCCATTCAGTACGGTTAAGGTTGATCATATCTGCCTATCAGTACGTATGGTTCAATTTTTCATGGTCGGATGGACCAGTCTGGACAGTCATAGGTCCATCCAGGCAGTACGGATGTCTGATCGTATCAGCCTATCAGTACGTATGGGTTATTTTTCATGTACAGGTGGGGGACCAGTCTTGACAGTCCATGGTACGTTTAGTTAAGTCCTTCCGTTCAGTACGGATAAGGCTGATTATATCAGCCTATCAGCACTTGTGGGTCGATTTTTCATGGCGTGATGGACCAGTCTGGACAGTCCTTGGTCCATCCAGGCAGTACGGATGGCTGATCGTATAAGCCTATGAATATGTATGGGTCATTTTTCATGTACTGATGGGACCAGTCTGAACAGTCCATGGTCCGTTGAGTTAAATCCTTCCATTCAGTACAGATAAGGCTGATCATATCAGCCTATCAGTAATATTTTTCATGGTTGATGGACCAGTCTGGACAGTCCTTGGTCCATGCAGGCAGTACGGATGGCTGATCATATCAGCCTATCAGTATGTATGGGTCATTCTTCATGTACTGATGGGACCAGGTCTGGACAGTCCTTGGTCCATCCAGGCAGTACGGATGACTGATCGTATCAGCCTATCAGTATGTATGGGCCATTTTTCATGTACTGATGGGACTAGTACGGACAGTCCATTGTCCGTTGAGTTAAATCTTCCCATGGCCTGATTGGCCAGTCTGGACAGTCCTTGGTCAATCCATGCAGAACGGATGGCTGATCGTATCAGCCTATCAATACGTAAAGGTAATTTTTCATGTAGAGGTGGGACCAGTCTGGACAGTCCATGGTCCGTTGAGTTAAGTCCTTTCGTTCAGTACGGATAAGGCTGATCGTTTCGGCCTATTAGTACGTTTGGGTCGATTTTTCACGGCCTGATGGACCAGTCTGGACAGTCCTTGGTCCATCCAGGCAGTACGAATAGCTGATCGTATCAGCCTATCAGTACGTGTGGGTCATTTTTCATGAACTGATGGGACCAGTGTAAACAGTCCATGGTCCGTTGAGTTAAATACTTCCATTCATTATGGATAAGGCTGATCATATCAGCCTATCAATACGTATGGGTCAATTTTTCATGGTCTAATGGACCAATGTGGACAGTCCTTGGTCCTTCTAGGCAGTACGGATGGCTGATCGTGTCAGCCTATCAGTACGTATGGATCATTTTTCATGTACTAATGGGACCTGTCCGGACAATCCATCGTCTGTTGAGTTAAAGCCTTCTATTCAGTATGGTTAATGCTGGTCATATTAGCCTATCAGTATGTATGGGTCGATTTTTCATGGCCAGATGGACCAGTCTGGACAGTCCTTGGTCCATCCAGACAATATGGATGGCTGATCGTATCATCCAATCAGTAAGTATGGGTCATTTTTCATGTACTAATGGGACCAGTCCGGACAATCTATGGTCTGTTCAGTTAAATCCTTCCATTCAGTACGGTTAAGGCTGATCATATCAGCCTATCAATACGTATGGGTCAATTTTTCATGGCCGGATGGACCAGTCTGGAGAGTCCTTGGTCCATCCAGGCAGTACGGATGTCTGATCGTATCAGCCTATCAGTATGTATTGGTCATTTTTCATGTACAAGAGGGACCAGTCTTGACAGTCCATGGTCCGTTTAGTTAAAACTTTCCATTCAGTATAGATAATGCTGATCATATCAGCCTACCAGTACGTATGGGTAGATTTTTCATGGCCTGATGGACCAAGTAATGTACCAGTCTGGACATTCCTTGGTCCATCCAGGCAGTACATATGGCTGATTGTATCAGCCTTACAGTACGTATGGGTAGTTTTTCATGTACTGATGGGACCAGTATGAATAGTATATAGTCCGTTAAGTTACATACTTCCATTCAGTACGGATAAGGTCGATCATATCAGCCTATTAGTATGTATGGGTCGATTTTTCATGGTATGATGGACTAGTCTGGATAGTCCTTAGTCCTTCCAGGCAGTATGGACTGCTGATCGTATCAGCCTATTAGTATGTATGGGTCATTTTTCATGTACTAATGGGACCAGTCCAGACAATCTATGGTTCGTTGAATTAAATCCTTCCATTCAGTACGGTTAAGGCTG
>MU107502.1:30546-41539 GCA_012274485.2 Sinapis alba
TGCCTCCCTTGCCATCCCTTGGTCAGTAACTGTACCCTGTCATATCCCCCACGTGCCTAGACCCAATCCCCAGCCCCTGGACCGAGCGTATGGACCACCTGATCCATTGCCCCAATGGTCGGACCACACGGACCATCCACCTGACCCGACCACAGCCCGGACTGGTCCAACTGCCCAAGACTTGAACACTCAGTCCAGCTGAGTTGAGCTGACCCCCAGATTACCTAGCTGAGTGAGCTAGTACATCCAGCTCATGGAGCTGACACACTCTACTTGAGCTCCAACCGAGCTCTGTTCAGCTAGTTGAGCTTCTTGCTTGCATCGCCTAGCTGTTGTATACTGCGTCCAGCTTGCTTTCTTTATCTTATTCAACCCTTCTAAGACCCTTGGTCTATTTACAGACTTAGAATAAGGTTTCCCATGATCCACTCTGATCATTCACTTCATCGAGCTTCACACGGACTTGGTCCAGCTACCGGATTGCTCATAAAACTCTTTTAAGCTTGCCTCTTCCTTGTTTTGGTTAACTTCCAACTATCTGATTCCCTTAACCACGTTCTTGGACCATGAGACGATTGTCTTTAAGTCATGTGACCTGACTGGTGCGTCTCCTCACACCATGGCTGTGCCCAAAGGCCTTATCTAGAATCAGGAACATGACAGACTGTCCAGACTGGTCCATCAGGCCATGAAAATCGACCCATACGTACTAATAGTCTGATACGATCAGCCATCCGTACTGCCTGGATGGACCAAGGACTGTCCAGACTGGTCCATCAGGCCAAGGAAAATTGACCCATACAAACTGACAGGCTGATATGATCATCCTTAAACGTATTGAATGAAAGCATTTAACTCAACGGACCATGGACTGTCCAGACTGGTCCCATCAGTACATGAAAAATCACCCATACGTACTGATAGGCTGATACTATCAGACATCCATACTGCCTGGTAGGTCCAAGGACTGTCTAGACTGGTTAATCAGGCCATGAAAAATCGACCCATAGGTACTGATAGGCTGATATGATCAGCCTTAACCGTACTGAATGGAAAGATTTAACTCAACGGACCATAGACCGTCTGGACGTGTCCCAAGAGTATATTAAAAATAACCCATACGTACTGATAGGCTGGTACGATCAGCCATCCGTACTGCCTGGAAAGACCAAGGACTGTCCAGACTGGTCCATCAGGCCATGAAAAATAGACCCATACGGCTTAAATGATCAGCCTTATCCAAACTGAATGGAAGTATTTAACTCAACGGATTATGGACTGTCAGGAATGGTCCCATCAGTACATGAAAAATGACCCATACGTACTGATAAGATGATTTGATCAGCCATCCGTACTGCCTGGTTGGACCAAGGACTGTCCAGACTGGTCCATCAGGCCATGGAAAATCGACCCATACGTACTGATAGGCTGATATGATAAGCCTTAATTGTACTGAATGGAAGGATTTAACTCAACAGACCATGGACTGTCCGGACTGGTCCCATCAATGCATGAAAAATGACTCATACGTGCTCATATGATGATACGATTAGCCATCCGTACTGCCTGGATGGACCAAGGACTGTCCAGACTGGTCCATCAGGCTATTAAAAATAGACTCATACGTACTGATAGGCTTATATGATAACCCTTACCGTAATGAATGGAAGGATTTAACTCAACGGACCATGGACTGTCGGGACTGGTCCCATCAGTACTTGAAAATTGACCCATAGGTACTGATAGGCTGATACGATCACCCATCCGTACTGCCTTGAAGGAGCAAGTTCTGCCCATACTAGTCCATCAGGACATAAAAAATCGACCCACACGTACTGATAGGGTGATATGATCAGCCTTATCCATACTGAATGAAGGATTTAACTCAACAAACCATGGACTGTCCAGACTTGTGCCATCAGTACATGAAAAATGACTCATACGTGCTGATATGATGATACGATTAGCCATCCGTACTGCCTGGATAGACCAAGGACTGTCCAGACTGGTCCATCAGGCCAAGAAAAATTGACCCATACAAACTGACAGGCTTATATGATCATCCTTAACCGTACTTGTGGTCCATACCCACAAGTACTAGCCTGGCTCATCTCCTTTCCTTGCTGTTGGTTCCAAAATAATTGAACCTTGCACTCCCAATGGTTCCCCTTATAATAGGACTTCCATGTGACTCCTCAACAGGCCGGATCAATGGTTCACCCCATGATCAAACCCAACACAATCCATGATCCATCATGGATCACTATCCAATGAATACCATCTAACTATCATCCCACATGGATGAGTTAGATCAGCCATGATCCGCCCCTTCTCTCAGGGTATTGGATCCTTAGTTTACACCACAATATATGGTCTTCAGTGGGCGTGCCATACCTGACCTTAACCACACCACAAGAGACAGCAATATAACTAGAAAGTAACCATAAACATGTTACCTTATCAATGATGTTTGTAGATCTTGTGCCATCCCTTCTCAAGTGCGGCCTTGATCTTCCAGAGTACACCTCCATCAAGTCTTATCACATACCTCCAGTATTGATAAGATCCAATCAAGGGTCGCACCAAAGTTCCCATCCATGGAACTCCCATGAAACCAGTTTATGCACTGCATCCGCCTTCAAGGGTGTCTTAGCCTTTGAGAGTGGAGTCCGGTCTTCTCCCTTCTATCCTTACCATTTGCGTGTGTTCCCAGGACACAGAGGAATCCTATTACGTGTCTATCCATGATCAAATACCACCCAAGGGTCGTGCATCACTTCCCGCTTTGTTGCTCATGAAACTGCCTTTCTACACACATCTGCCTTCAAGGCTGTCTCAGCCATTGGAATTGAATTCCGGTCCTCCATATTATCTCCAGGCTATTTGCGTGTGTTCTATGGATGTAGAGTAATCCCAGGGCGTGGCAAACAATAATCAAAACCCATCAAAGGGTCGTTCTCCACTCCCCTCTTGATTGCCCTCTAAACTGCCTCTTTGCTGCCTTCACACCACTCCTGGTCTTGGATGTTGAATCCGAACATCTCTATGTTTTTCTCTGATTTTCTTTGTGTTTCAGGGTGAAGAAGAAATCCCTGTCGTGCCTGCAAAGGCACGTACTTTCCTGCCTTATATAGAAGAAGGGGTGGTTACATCTTAACCATTGCATCCCTTCGGTATCAATTCTGGCCATTGATTTAATCAATGGTCTAGATCACACCCATTCGACCATAACTTCCTCCCTTGCCATCCCTTGGTCAGTAAATGTACCCTGTCATATCCCCCACGTGCCTAAACCCAATCCCCAGCCCCTGGACCGAGCATATGGACCACCTGATCCATTGCCCCAATGGTCGGACCACACAGACCATCCACCTGACCCGACCACAGCCCGGACTGGTCCAACTGCCCAAGACTTGAACACTCAGTACAGCTGAGTTGATCTGACCCCCAGATTACCTAGCTGAGTGAGCTAGTACATCCAGCTCATGGAGCTGACACACTCTACTTGAGCTCCAACCGAGCTCCGTTCAGCTAGTTGAGCTTCTTGCTTGCATCGCCTAGCTGTTGTATGCTGCGTCCAGCTTGCTTTCTTTATCTTATTCAACCCTTCTAAGTCCCTTGGTCTATTTACAGACTTAGAATAAGGTTTCCCATGATCCACTCTGATCATTCACTTCATCGAGCTTCACCCGGACTTGGTCCAGCTACCGGATTGCTCATGCAACTCTTTTAAGCTTGCCTCTTCCTTGTTTTGGTTAACTTCCAACTATCTGATTCCCTTAACCACGTTCTTGGACCATGAGACGATTGTCTTTAAGTCATGTGACCTGACTGGTGCGTCTCCTCACACCATGGCTGTGTCCAAAGGCCTTATCTAGAATCGGGAACATGACAGACTGTCCAGACTGGCCATCAGGCCATGAAAATCGACCCATATGTACTAATAGTCTGATACGATCAGCCATCCGTACTGCCTGGATGGACCAAGGACTGTCCAGACTGGTCCATCAGGCCAAGGAAAATTGACCCATACAAACTGACAGGCTAATATGATCATCCTTAACCGTACTAAATGAAAGCATTTAACTCAACGGACCATGGACTGTCCAGACTGGTCCCATCAGTACATGAAAAATCACCCATACGTACTGATAGGCTGATACTATCAGACATCCATACTGCCTGGTAGGTCCAAGGACTGTCTAGACTGCTTCATCAGGCCATGAATAATCGACCCATAGGTACTGATAGGCTGATATGATCAGCCTTAACCGTACTGAATGGAAGGATTTAAATCAACGGACCATAGACTGTCTGGACGTGTCCCAAGAGTATATTAAAAATAACCCATACGTACTGATAGGCTGGTACGATCAGCCATCCGTACTGCCTGGAAAGACCAAGGACTGTCCAGACTGGTCCATCAGGCCATGAAAAATAGACCCATACGGCTTAAATGATCAGCCTTATCAAAACTGAATGGAAGTATTTAACTCAACAGATCATGGACTGTCAGGACTGGTCCCATCAGTACATTCAAAATGACCCATATGTACTGATAAGCTGATTTGATCAGCCATCCGTACTGCCTGGTTGGACCAAGGACTGTCCAGACTGGTCCATCAGGCCATGGAAAATCGACCCATACGTACTGATAGGCTGATATGATCAATTTTGTCCGTACTGAATGGAAGGATTTACTCAACGGACCATGGACTGTCCGGTCTGTTCCCATCAGTACATGAAGAATGACACATAGGTACTGATAGGCTGATACGATCAGCCATCCGTGCTGTCTGGAAGGACCAAGGACTGTCCAGACTGGTCCATCAGGCCATGATAAATCGACCCACACGTACTAATAGGCTGGTATGATCAGCCTTATCCGTACTGAATGTAGGATTTAACTCAACGAACCATGGACTGTCCAGAGTGGTCCCATAAGTACATTAAAATGACCTATACGTACTGATAGGCTGAAACGATCAGCCATCCGTACTGCCTGGATGGACCAACGACTGTCCAGAGTGGTCCATCAGGCCATGAAAAATTGACCCATACAAACTGGCAGGCTGATATGATCATCCTTAACCGTACTGAATGGAAGGATTTAACTCAACGGACCATAGACTGTCCGGACTGGTCCCAACAGTTCATTAAAAATGACCCATACGTACCGATAGGCTGATATGATCAGCCATCCGTACTGCCTGGAAAGACCAAGGACTGTCCAGACTGGTCTGTCAGGCCATGAAAAATTGACCAATACGTATTGATAGGCTGATATGATTAGCCTTAACCGTACTGAATGAAAGGATTTAAGTCAACGGACCATGGACTGTCCAGACTGGTCCCATCAGTACATGAAAAATGACCCACAAGTACTGATAGGCTGATACGATCGCCCATCTGTACTGCCTTGAATGACCAAGTTCTGCCCATACTAGTCCAACAGGCCCTGAAAAATCGACCCCTACGTACTAATATGCTTAGATGATCAGCCTTATTTGTACTGAATGGAAGGATTTAATTCAATGGACCATGGACTGTCCAAACTGGTCCCTTTAGTACATTAAAATTGACCCATACGTACTGATAGGCTGATACGATCAGACATCCGTACTGCCTGGATGGACCAAGGACTGTCCAGACTGGTCCATCAAGACAAAAAAAAAATGCCCCATACGTACTGATAGGCTGATATAATCAGCCTTAACCGTAGTGAATGGAAGGATATAACTCAACAGACCATGGACTGTCCGGACTGGTCCCAACAGTACATGAAAAATGACCCATACGTACTGATAGGCTGGTACGATCAGCAATCCGTACTGCCTGGAAGGACCAAGGACTGTCCAGATAGGTCCATCAGGCCGAGGAAAATTGACCAATACGTACTGATAGGCTGATATGATAAGCCTTAATTGTACTGAATGGAAGGATTTAACTCAACATACCATGGACTGTCCGGACTGGTCCCATCAATGCATGAAAAATGACTCATACGTGCTCATATGATGATACGATTGGCCATCTGTACTGCCTGGATGGACCAAGGACTGTCCAGACTGGTCCATCGGGCTATTAAAAATCGACTCATACGTACTGATAGGCTTATATGATAACTCTTAACTGTAATGAATGGAAGGATTTAACTCAACGGACCATGGACTGTCGGGACTGGTCCCTTCAGTACTTGAAAATTGACCCATAGGTACTGATAGGCTGATACGATCACCCATCCGTACTGCCTTGAAGGAGCAAGTTCTGCCCATACTAGTCCATCAAGACATTAAAAATCGACCCACATGTACTGATAGGGTGATATGATCAGCCTTATCCATACTGAATGAAGGATTTAACTCAACGAACCATGGACTGTCCAGACTTGTGCCATCAGTACATGAAAAATGACTCATACGTGCTGATATGATGATACGATTAGCCATCCGTACTGCCTGGATGGACCAAGGATTGTCCCAACTGGTCTGTCAGGCCATGAAAAATTGACCAATACATACTGATAGGCTGATATGATTAGCCTTAACCGTACTGAATGGAAGGATTTAACTCAACGGACCATGGACTGTCCAAATTGGTCCCATCAGTACATGAAAAATGACCCAAACGTACTGATTGGCTGATACGATCATACATCCGTATTGCCTGGATGGACCAAGGACTGTCCAGACTGGTCCATCAGGCCATGAAAATCGCCCCATACGTACTGATAGGCTAGTATGATCAGCCTTTACCGTACTGAATAGAAGGATTTAACTCAACGGACCATGGACTGTCCCGACTGGTCCCAGCAGTACATTAAAAATGACATATACATACTGATAGGCTGATACGATCAGCCATCCGTACTGCCAGGATGGTCCAAGGACTGTCCAGACTGGTCCATCAGGCCATGAAAATCGACCCATACATACTGATAGGCTAATATGATCAGCCTTTACCGTACTGAATGGAAGGATTTAACTGAACGGACCATGGACTGTCCAGACTGGTCCCAACAGTACATGAAAAATGACCCATACGTACTGATAGGCTGGTACGATCAGCAGTCCGTACTTCCTGGAAGGACCAAGGACTGTCCAGACTGGTCCATCAGGCCATGAAAAATCGACCCATACGTATTGAGAGGCTGATATGACCAGCCTTGTCCGTACTGAATGGAAGGATATAACGCAACGGACCATGGACTGTCCGGAATGGTCCCATCAGTACATGAAGAATGATACATAGGTACTGATACGCTGATACGATCAGCCATCCGTACTGCCTGGAAGGACCAAGGACTGTCCAGACTGGTCCATCAGGCCATGAAAAATTGACCCATACGTACTGATAGGCCGATATGATCAGCCTTATCCGTACTGAATGGAAGGATTTAAGTCAATGAACCATGGACTGTCCAGACTGGTGCCATCAGTACATGAAAAATGACTCATACGTGCTGATATGATGATATGATTAGCCATCTGTATTGATTCGAAAGACCAAGGACTGTCCAGACTGGTCCATCAGGCCATGAAAATTCGACCCATACGTACTGATAGGCTGAAATGATCAGCCTTATCCAAACTGAATGGAAGTTTTTAACTCAACGGATCATGAACTGTAAGGACTGGTCCCATCAGTACATAAAAAATGACCCATACTTACTAATAAGCTGATTTGATCAGCCATTTGTACTGCCTGGATGGACCAAGGACTGTCCAGACTGGTCCATCAGGCCATGAAAACCGACCCATACGTACTGATAGGCTGATATGATCAGCCTTTACCGTACGGAATGGAAGGATTTAACTCAACGGACCATGGACTGTCCATACAGGTCCCAACAGTACATGAAAAATGACCCATACGTCAGATAGGCTGGTACGATCAGCAGTCCGTACTGCCTGGACGGACTAAGGACTGTCCAGACTGGTCCATCAGGCCATGAAAAATTGACCCATACATACTGATAGGCTGAAATGATTAGCCTTATCCAAACTGAATGGAAGGATTTAACTCAACGGACCATGGACTGTCCGGACTGGACCCATAAGTACATGAAAATGACATATACGTACAGATAGGCTGATACGATCAACCATCCGTACTGCCTGGATAGTCCAAGGACTGCCAAACTGGTCCATCAGGCCATGAAAAATTGACCCATACGTACTGATAGGCTGATATGATCAGCCTTAACCGTACTAAATGGAAGGATTTAACTCAACGGACCATAGACTGTCCGGACTGGTCCCAACAGTACATTAAAAATGACCTATACATACCGATAGGCTGATATGATCAGCCATCCGTACTGCCTGGAAAGACCAAGGACTGTCCAGACTGGTTTGTCAGGCCATAAAAAATTGACCAATACGTATTGATAGTCTGATATGATTGGCCTTAACCGTACTGAATGGAAGGATTTAACTCAACGGACCATGGACTATCCAAACTGGTCTCGTCAGTTCATGAAAAACGACCCAGACGTACTGATTGGCTGATACGATCAGACATCCGTATTACATGGCTGGACCAAGGACTGTCCAAACTGGTCCATCAAGCCATGAAAATTGACCCATACGTTCTGATAGGCTGATATGATCAGCCTTTACCGTACTGAATGGAAGGATTTAACTCAACGGACCATGGACTGTCCAGACTGGTCCCAACAGTACATGAAAAATGACCCATACGTACTGATAGGCTGGTACGATCAGCAGTCCGTACTGCCTGGACGGACCAAGGACTGTCCACACTGGTCCATCAGGCCATGAAAAATTGAGCCATACATACTGATAGGCTGAAATGATTAGCCTTATCCTAACTGAATGGAAGGATTTAACTCAACGGACCATGGACTGGACCCATAAGTACATGAAAAATGACATATACGTACTGATAGGCTGATACGATCAGCCATCCGTACTGCCTGAATAGTCCAAGGACTGTCCAAACTGGTCCATCAGGCCATGAAAAATCGACCCATACGTACTGATAGGCTGATATGATCAGCCTTAACCGTACTGAATGGAAGGATTTAACTCAACGGACAATGGACTGTCCGGACTGGTCCCAACCGTACATTAAAAATGACCTATATGTACCGATAGGCTGATATGATCAGCCATCCGTAGTGCCTGGAAAGACCAAGGACTGTCCAGACTGGTCTGTCAGGCCATGAAAAATTGACCAATACGTATTGATAGTCTTATATGATTAGCCTTAACCGTACTGAATGGAAGGATTTAACTCAACGGACCGTGGATTATCCAAACTGGTCTCGTCAGTACATGAAAAATGACCCAGACTTACTGATTGGCTGATACGATCATACATCCGTATTGCCTGGATGGACTAAGGACTATCTAAACTGGTCCATCAAGCCATGAAAATCGACCCATACGTACTGATAGGCTGATATGATCAGCCTTTACCGTACTGAATGGAAGGATTTAACTCAACGGACCATGGACTGTCCAGACTGGTCCCAACAGTACATGAAAAATGACCCATACGTACTGATAGGCTGGTACGATCAGCAGTCCATACTGCCTGGACGGACCAAGGACTGTCCAGACTGGTCCATCAGGCCATGAAAAATTAACCTATACATACTGATAGGCTGAAATTATTAGCCTTATCCAAACTGCATGGAAGAATTTAACTCAACGGACCATGGACTGTCCGGACTGGACCCATAAGTACATGAAAAATGACATATACGTACTGATAGGCTGATACGATCAGCCATCCGTACTGCCTGGATAGTCCAAGGATTGTCCAGACTGGTCCATCAGGCCATGAAAAATCGACCCATACGTACTGATAGGCTGATATGATCAGCCTTAACCGTACTGAATGGAAGGATTTAACTCAACGGACCATAGACTGTCCTGACTGGTCCCAACAGTACATTAAAAATGACCCATACGTACCGATAGGCTGATATGATCAGCCATCCGTACTGCCTGGAAAGACCAAGGACTGTCCAGACTGCTCTGTCAGGCCATGAAAAATTGACCAATATGTATTGACAGGCTGATATGATTAGCCTTAACCGTATTGAATGGAAGGATTTAACTCAACGGACCATGGACTATCCAAACTGGTCTCGTCAGTACATGAAAAATGACCCAAACGAACTGATTGGCTGATACGATCAGACATCCGTATTGCCTGGATGGACCAAGGACTGTCCATACTGGTCCATCAAGCCATGAAAATCGATCCATACGTACTGATAGCCTGATATGATCAGCCTTTACCGTACTGAATGGAAGGATTTAACTCAACGGACCATGGACTGTCTGGACTGGTCCCAACAGTACATGAAAAATGACCCATACGTACTGATAGGCTGGTACGATCAGCAGTCCATTCTGCCTGAAAGGACCAAGGACTGTCCAGACTGGTCCATCAGGCCATGATAAAATCAACCCATACGTACTGATAGGCTGAAATGATAAGCCTTATCCAAACTGAATGGAAGGATTTAACCCAAACGACCATGGACTGTCCGGACGGGTCCCATCAGTACATGGAAAATGACCCATACGTACTGATAGGCTGATACGATCAGCCATCCGTACTGCCTGGCCGTACTAAGGACCGTCCAGACTTCTCCATCAGGCCATGAAAAATGGACCCATACGCACTGATAGGCCTATATGATCAGCCTTAACCGTACTGAATGGAAGGATTTAACTAAACGGACCATGGACTGTCGGGACTGGTCCCAACAGTACATTAAAAATGACCCATACGTATTGATAGGCTGGTACGATCAGCCATCCATACTGCCTGGAAGGACCAAGGACAGTCTAGACTGGTCCATCAGGCCATGAAAAACGACCCATACGTACTGATATGCTTAAATGATAAGCCTTATCCAAACTGAATCGAATGATTTAACTCAACGGACCACTGTCCGGACTGGTCCATCAGGCCATGAAAAATTGACCCATACGTACTGATAGGCTGATAT
>MU107503.1:0-49234 GCA_012274485.2 Sinapis alba
CATTTCTTCCAGACAGCATCATAAAACATCTTCGTTCTGACACAGACAAAACAAACGGATCAAAATTGAGGTCCTTTTGCAAACAACAGCTAGTCATGCTTGAAAAGAAGTAAATGAAGCTGAAACTTAGATATGTATGAAGAAAGACTGCAGATTCCAACCACATATGCTAAGGAGAGATATACAAACTCCTCACATGATCAATACACAACACTCCACCCCACTACCGAACATAAAAACATACACAATGACTAAGCCCAACCACCAAATATCAATATAGCTTAGACCATCAATTAGAACAAAAGTGCAAACACTAACGATTCACACCATTTCGACCAACCTAAACAGTAAAAGCATATATGGATCATGGGTTCATGGCAATTCATTTAATGAAAGACACAAATGCAGCTATGAGTTACACAGCAGAGAAAAGCATATTCAAAAGCTGCATATAGTAACCATAAGATAACTCACCACTGCTTGATCAATTTGAAGAGGAAGAAGAAGGATGGTCCTGGAGGAGATCATCATAAGGGTCCCTACGACCAGCAACCTGACTGATCTGAGGATCCCAACGAAGCTGAGCATTGTGACGCTCAAAAGTCCAGAAACCATAAGGACGAATAGGCAAAGCCCACATCTCCTTAATCTTCTTGCACCTCTCGTGCATCTCATATATGTGCTCCCTCGCTTTCCTGTCTCTAACCTCCGGATCCTCCATCAACCTCAGCACCAGATTCTCCGCAAACTCCATTATGAAACCCATCTCGTTCCCCAAATCACTGCAATTGAAAAAAATAACTTTCTCAAGAGTCAAGAATTGATTTTGAAATTGGGGTTTTCTATCAAATTCGATTCCAAAATCTAGATCTAGGTTAGGTGCATCAAAATATTTACTTGATTACTCCTAGGACGATGAAATTGAGATCGACACAAGCCCTTTGGAGTAAAAAGGAAACTTACGATTAGATACGAAACCAGAGGAAGAAGAAGATCGCTAAAGCTCTGCTTTGGGATAGTTAGGAAGCTTTTAATAGAACGAAGACAGGCGGGCGTGTGAGGAAAGAGAAGACAGAGACTGCGTGTTGTTTCGTACTTAGGAACGAGGAAACAAGACGTTTTCCTTTCCTAGAATCGCCACGCGGTTTGTCACGTTGTTATGCAACTCCGAGAAAATCGATCAATTCATACATTAACAGATGAGATGATGGATCTTTAACTCATACTACAATCTAAGGATGGGATAGATTGGGTAACCATATAATTTTATGGTATTCGAATCAAGATCTTTATTAAGCAGATCTATATTTTTAGTACATTTACTTTTTGTAGTATAAGTTAAAGATTCACCTTAAATTCTGAATCATCCGATGAAATTTTTGCTACCTTTATTTTTGTTTCATAATAAATTAAATAAATCAACATATATAATTAGCTAGCATTGTATGTCGGATAACTATAAATAATAAAATGTAAAGAATATAATCAATTAGTTGGACGTAGAATAGTTGTTGAAGGTTTGATGATTTATTCTACTTACATGGTTTGATTACACGTACCTTTGGCCCTTTTCTAAAAATTAATATTTTATAATTATTTATTAGTTAAAATGTATTTCTTCTGTTTTAAAAAAAATATATATTCTAGGAAAAAAAATTGTTTCAAAAAGATATATTTTTTATATTTTCAATATAATTTTTGTCAACTAATAGTGAAAATTTTGAAGTTCAAAAACATTAATTGCATTTTGTAAAGTTTTATTGGTTTAAAAGTTAGATAATATAATTTTACAAAAACTATGCATTTATAACTAAGTTTTAATATGTTTTATTAAAAAATGTGAAAATTTTAAAACATGTATTATTTTGAAACGGAGAGAGTAATAGCTAGAAATATATATGTATTTGTTCACCAACCTTGTGACGTTTCCGGGACGTTCCGGGTTAGTCCGGCCTAGGACGGTCCGGGGATGTTACACATCCGCTCACGCAACGGCTACAGAGAGAAAATAGACTCTCGAGCCCAACCCTTTAGACAACTTGAAAAAATCCACTCCAGAAAAAGTCGTCAATCTAGTAACAGTCACCACGGCTAAAACGTTTGACACAACCTCTCAAAATGAGTAAAAATTCTCACAGCAACAAACTGAACTACGAGATGGCTTGATCCCCGAAAAGGGTACGTAGGCAACTCGTCGCAAGATGAGTTCAACTATCCTCCTCTCTAAAAGGGGGGAAGGGGAATGGGTACGTATACTCATATTCTCCCACGTTTTAAATATCCTCCCTTGTACTCAATATTTTTAAAAACTTTTTTTGATAACAAGAAAACGCAACACGATTCCCAACAGTCTTGCAAATGTCTTTTATCATTTTTTGTTCTAAAAAACGCTTTGGGACAAAACTATTACTCAACCAAACTAAGTTTCTTGGTCGCAAAATCTAAACATGACCTCTAGAACACTAAATTATGCATCCAACGCGTTCGAACGCAAATTCGCTCTACAAAAACACACTTTTGAAAAGAAGCGAGACATCGTAGACTTTCAAAAATTCATATAAACATCAAAATAGTTTGTATACGACTATACATTTACAACTAAAATCGCATACTCACTCTTATATCGCATTCGTTGATTGCCCTGACGGATACATCAACTGTTCTCTAAACGAATGATAAACCCAAAATTTTTGTATAATCGGTTCTCAGACATTTGACACAAGGATAATAATCCACTATAAAAGAAATTCAGAATTTTGGTCAGCACTTCCAAACGACTTTGAAATTATCTTTAGAGAGATGTTCGGTTCCCGATTGATGCAAGTCATATAAGCCGAAAACTCATTGCATACTTCAACATCGAGACATAACCAGGTTGAAATCGCAACGGTAATGTAAGCCAAAGTAGTCACCACAAACCCTAAACCGACAATAAGCCTAGGCCTTGCCTTAAACCCAATACAATGGTCTCAAACATCTCAAGGCATAATATCAAAATGATACAAGATCCTAAATTATGTCTCTTCGTTTATATTTGTATGTTCATGAAATCTCGGAAAATTAAATTTTTTCAAACACTCACATCCAAAACGAACAACGGAGATAACGATCTACCAGGAGTTAGGTATGGGATGACAACTCGTAATTTTCTCTTGACACCCACAAAGTACTCAAACAACATTGAAAAACAAAACATAATTCATTTAATAAAAAGCTGCGAAGCGGCGGAGATTCAGAGCCACACACGACCAATCCCGATTACGTAAAACAACCACACTCGACCAAAAGCAAACAACAATGAAAACATAACATAAAAAGGAGCACACCCCTTCCAAACACTAACATCTTTAACAACACCACTCACGGGTCACATTCAGAGTTTTCAGACATGGAAGCACCAAACACGCTTGCAGGTTGGTTCCCCTCATTATCCTCACCCACAACATAAACTCTGACTTCTTCCGTGTTAGGAGAAACATGAATAGGAGCCCAGATCCCTTTCTCGATCGGAGGAATCGTCAGATATGCACCCAAATAACTATCCATGTATCCGGTCATCATGTTCATGCTCAATAAACCACCCCGCCCTAGGGCGGGGATGACCCACAGTCGACCCTGCCCTAGGGCGGGGATGTTTCTTCTTCAAACCACCCTGCCCTAGGGCGGAGACGATCCAAGGCAAAATACCCCGCCCAAGGGCGGGGACGTTGCTCGAAGATCAACCCCTCCCTAGGGCGGGGACGTTCCAAGCAAAACCAAACCGCCCTAGGGCGGGGACGATCCACGGATCAGTCCATCTCTCCCTAGGAAGGGGACACTCTATGACTGAAGCCTTCCCATCCAAGGACAAGCCATGTATTAACTCTCAAAGTCTTGTTCAAATGAGCCCTCATTTCATCTCGATTGGAGTTCTCGTTGGATTTTTACGATAAAAACTGCAAGACTTGTCTTTCGTAAAAATCCAAGAACCACTCGTATGCTATGAAATTGGTTAGCTTAACACCATCATCGTCATAACTATACGTATACTAGCCTTTGTTTCAAGGAAACTAATGACTAGCCTCATACGAAAGGCGATTTGTCTGAAAAATTCGTAAAAAATGTCTAAGTAAGAAAATGGTCCAAGAGGATCCAAACCTTACAAATGCCCACTTGCAAACTCTAGAGGAGAAAGAGTCCATTCACTATGACGGTTTACTTAGTCTTAGAAAAATAAATGGAGAAAAAAAATAAACATCAAGTTTCTGGATAAATATGAAAATCAAGAAAAAAAGGAAAACTTTTGTCAAATGATAAACTTGGATTGAGGCATAACGTCAAGTAGGGGTGGGCAAATAAACCGAAATCCGAAAACCCAAACTGAATCCGATCCGATAAAAATGAATCTGAACCGATCTAAACCCGATATAAGTACCGAATGGATCTTGTTTTATGGTATTTTGTGTTATGGGTATTATCCAAACCGAACCCGACCGTAAATGGATATCCGATAGAACCCGAAACATTTAAAACCTTAAAAAGATCTTGTACCAAACATTATCTCAATTCCTAATATGTATCTGAAATACACTAAGATATTAAACATCTAAAATAATTATCTATTACATAAATAGTGGTGGTTCCATTATATGAAAGTTGATGTTTGAAGGTGGCGGTTGAAGCTTAAAGTTTTTAGATTTTAGTTTTGTTTTCACTGAATAATGTTTTTCATTTTATGAGAACTTGTTTTTGTTTTACTCTTTCATTTATTTAGTTTTTTTTTATAAATAAATATGTTTATATTTCATTTGATTTTGAATTATCACGTTTGATGTTTCTTTCTTATTTTTGAATCAAATTTACTTACTTTTTAGTTATAAAATAGTTACAAATCAGGTACTTTAAAACCGAAGAACCGATTTACTTATGTTATGGTTATAAAGTATGTACAAATTAGGTATTTTTAAACCGAAGAACCAATTGGGATCCAAACCCAAAAGTACATCAGGTTTTACCGGTTCTTCAAAGATTTACTAACCGCGACCCGAACCCGATAGAACCCGAACCGGTCCCGAACCGAGCTTTCATATAATTCAAATGGGGCTAATTTTGATAAACCCGAATAACCCAAAACCCGATTGGACAAAACCGAAACCCGATTGGGACCCCGAATGCCCAGGCCTAACGTCAAGTGTCAAACATGTTCGTTGAATACAATGTTAACGAAATTAGTGATTGAATTAGTATAAAGATAGAAAATAACAAACATGGTCGTTCATATAATGTTATATTATAACAACTTAATAGAACTTACCTTTGTAAAATAGATCTGATATATTTTTATATCAATAAGACCATCTTCAGCCATACTCCATATCTTACTTCAAAATGGAGTGTAAAATAGAGTAATGAACAAAAATAAAAGGTTTACTCCATAAATAGAGTAATTGTTATATTTTTTGATCACTCCGTTTATCCACTCCATTTCGGATTAATATATATAGTGGGTTGGAGATGCCCTAAAACAAATGTGTACCAAGAATAATATGTAACAAAGAAGTATACGAAGGTTAACAGTCAATATGACTACACTCAAACCATATATATAATAAAGTTTGCATTAAAAAAAAAATATTTTTTCTAAGTTTAATATTGATATTACTAACCATTTAAAGGGTCAACAAACATTTGATGTTGGTGTAAATATCTTCTTGGTATGATTGATGTTATTGATTCTCTTATGTTCTCTCAATATCATACCATCATTTCAAATAAATAAAAAATAATAAAATTATTATTAAATGATAAAAGCGAGTTTGACAATACTAGAACTAGTAACATACTATAACTGCATAATAATAAAAGTTTAGATAGTATTAGACATAGTAATTTTTTTTCACATTTGTGACAAATCCCTTTCGAACACTTCTCAGTAGCAACCGTTTTTTTTTTAACAGTGTGTTCATGTTGGCTTTTAACTTATGATGGTGAATAGAACATGATTGATTTTCCATGAGGTTCTTGTTTAGATCTTCAAACTTTAACTTTCAGAGTATATCATCCAAAGACGTTAACCTACCTCGAATACGCCTCAAATAAATCTTGAAATTCACCCAACTCACGGGAAGCTTCTCAATGAAATATTTTACAATAAAAGTATTGCAAAAAGAAATATCCTCATAAGTCAAATCGAAGAAGATTGAGTACAATTGTTCAATTTGTTGAATAATATGTTTTAGAGTCTAAAATTTGGAAGTATAAGAATTTAGCAGTGACAAAATGTTGACGCTGCATCATATCTGCTTTGTAATTCTTTACCAAAAATAACCACAACTCCTTAGAAGTTTTTTTTCCTGAGAATATAATGCATAAAAGGGATCGATTAGTCGGTATAATATCACTCATTTACACATATAGTCACCATGAATCCACAACTCTTCTGGAAGTATGACAACATCAGTGTTACAAACATGATTAACTTGTTTGTCCTCAAAAAAGTACTTGTCCGACTTCAAATGGGATAAATATAGTTGCATCTCTCATTGCCAAAACCGGAAATTCTTCCTGTCAAACTTGACGGAAAATTTTGAATATGAAATACGACACAATTCGTAGTCCATTGTTTGGCCGTCGAAGTTGTTATGATTCATATGCAAGAGAAATATTTCAAACAAATAGTATAATCATACATATATTATATAAACACAAGCGAGTGTTTGGGTCAAAATCGGTCATGGCAAAATTAATAGCTAAAATCCTTTGAGAAATTGTGCCTTAAGCAAATATGAGCTAGAAATATCAACGAAACTATACGGAATAAGCCAAATACCCATTTGCATAAGGATACATAAGAAAATTAGTATATTTCATCCCAGACAAGGAATAAAAGATCGAAAAAACATTCTTGTGGAAAGTTTTTGTGATAAATGACGAGTTTTATAAAAAAATCTTCCGTCCAACAAAATTTGGCAAGTTTCTGCAGAAAAATATCATAGTATAATCTATAAGATAATCTTCCATTAAATTTTTTTAAAAAAATGTTTACGGAAAAGTTCTCGTAAAACAAATGAAAAGTTCCAAAAGTACACGAAGCTATCAACAAAGGGAACAATGCATCAACCGTCTGTATGTACCACTTCATGGAGATACCATTCTCTCCTATCCATGTCGCCATGAGGCGGCATCACTCCTTCTCCATTTCATGTCGCCATGAGGCGACATCAACCTCGCTTCTCCGTGTTGCCATGAAGCAACACCAACTCCCCCGCTTCATGTCGTCTAGAGGCGACACCAACTCCCCCACTTCATGTCGCCTAGAGGCGGCACCAATTTCCCCCGTTCATGTTGCCTAGAGGCAACACCACACTCGTTGCATCATGTCGCCTAGAGGCGACACCAAGTTCTCTGTTTCATGTCGCCATGAGGCGACACCGACTCCTCCATTCCATGTCACCACTAGGCGAAACATGCTCCTGCACTCGTCTCACCCTCATATCTCTCTCCTTCGAGTATTGACCAAACTGTCCCTTGTTTTGTCTCGATTGGATTTTTCGTTGAAATTTTACAATTAAAATAGCAAGGACTTGTTTTCTCATAAAATTTTAAATCGATCGTATAAACCAATAATGTTTAACTCGACACCATTTTTATTACGATTATACGATTGGTTTTCATCATCCCATAGAACCAACATCATACAAAAGACAATTTCTCCAAAAGAAATCGTAAAAATGTTTAAGTTGAAAAACAGCCCAAGAAGGTCTAAAACGCAGAAAAACTCACTTACGACTCAAGAAAAGAACATGCCTAGACTACAATGACGGTTTATTTGATTTCCATAGAAGATAGGTGGAAGGAAGATAAATGTAAAGTTTGCAGGATAAACATGAAAATCAAGAAGATAAGGAATATTTATGCAAAGAGATAAACTCGAATGAGGGGCATAAAAGGAAAGACGGTCGACCTTGGAGGCATATATAAAAGGAGCCAAGGCGAGGAGCGCAAAGGACAACTTTCAGACTTAGAACTCTTTGCACTTCGAAACCTTAGGCTTTATTCTCGACAAGCTTGCTTTCTATGACTTGCACTCATATTAGACGAACCCACACAGCTTTATTCTCGACAAGCTAGGTTAAAACCCCCAAAACAGAACTGGTTTGTTGCCTATGACTAAGAATATGTTTGATGGAAATCTCACCAACATGATTGGAGATCCCAAGATGTTGATTCAAAGTGACAACTAAGTGAAGATAATATAAGAAGTACTCAGATCCCACAACGAAAAATAGTTTTTTTTTAATGTAAATATTTAAGATAAAACAATTGATTTTAATTAGATAAGACCATAAACCTTCATATTTATGTATATAGAGTTCAACATTATATTTTCTGTGTATATGAAAATACTAACGGTAATCACCTAGTGAGTGTGAAATGAGACCATTTTTGAAGAGAATAATGTTCAGGATATACTCTCCAAGTTCACTCATGAAGAATCAAGCAAGTTCTCAGCCAAAATAAACACAAAAGAAAACTTACCTCTACGAGAAGTTGAACCTGAGTTATGTTTGTTATCTCGGTTTACACAAACTTTAGGTGGTTCAAGGACATCACATTTGCCTACTGAAAAGTAAATACAAGTACTAACAATGAGTATTTCAAGGCTGAAAGATGTTATCATCTCAGATGCAGTTAGTTTTTGTTTTTACTCTCAAAAAATCTGTATGTCTAGTTTGTTGTTAAGTCTAGTCAGTAGAGTCTGTCAAATACGCATAGTGTATTGAGTATGCATACGTTTAAAGTAATTTGTATTCAGGTGGAGATTGTTAGAACCAAAATTTTATAAGCCTTTGGACTGAGTAGAAATGTTGATTCAATGAGAAGAGAAACATGAAAAATGTCTTTAAGACTCTAAATAAAAAATTTCACTTAAATGAAATGTAAGAATAAAAAGTATCATATTGCTTACGACAAGAGATCTTGTATAATATATATGGCATCTCTTAACAAGATTTAATAGATTGTGGGGATACTATGAAGAAAGAGTGAGATAGACCATTATGCAAACCAAATACATGCGCACACACGCCGGATGGGGTCGAGCTTGGGGTTTGGGTCTTGGCACCAAAATGGTTTTTTATAGAAAATTTATACCAGGTTTTTGCATAATTTATTAAATCAATTTTAAGAGACTGAGTCTAAAAGATCTCGATAAATCTAAATGTTTAGATTGCGTCTAGATAATTTCAGAATACTTCCAAATAATTAATATGCTCGAACTAACTTTTAAGCTACTATTTCAAATAAGAGATTCATTGTAGTACTTAAAGATTGAATCTACATATACTAGAAATCACACAATAGACTAATGATTTCAAGCTAAGGTACGCCAAGAAATAGTAAGCAATAAATTAAAAGAGTAAATAAATAGGTTGGTAAAGATGATAAAGCGTTAGATGTACAAAAATCAAACAAGATATTCAAAACATAAATCAGTGGATGCCAAGGGTTTTTCTAAGTTTAATTCTAGAACTTGAATATCAATAGTAAGTTATCATTTTTCGTTGTGATAAACTATTAAATGTCTAACTCTAATCAAATGACAACTCTTGTTACGAATATGATGAATCAAACAAACATTAGATCCAATTGGTATTGTTCAATTAAGTCCTAGACTAACTCTCGTTGCGAATAGATATTTAGTCTAGCAGGATTCGTGTTTGGTTAATCGATTACACTTTCGTGTTTCTTGATTGTCATATGAACCTAGGTTCTATATAATTACTCTAGATCCTAGTATTACAAGTCATTCTGTTGTAAAAATCTATAAATAACCCTAGCAATCAATCGATTTCAGTTTGATATTAAACTCATGAAATTTCTAAATCTAACAAGTAATTTACTCAGACATGATAAATACAAACATAATCATAGAATGAATAATATGCATAGATAAATCCACAAGAGTTCCAAGAAGACTTCCCAAGAAGTTCTTCTCTTTCTCTCTCAATCTCAAAACCAAGCTGAAAAGAAAAAGTAGCCTAAATAGTGGCCGGAAAATAAAGTAAAAAGATTAAAACACATTCTAGGTTTTTTTGCAAATATGAAAATTTCTGGGCCAAATTGCATTTTTGAAAATTTTATAAAAACTCATCGGGCATGAATCAGGATGAGTGTCGTTTGACACCCATGGTGGTGTCATTCGACACCAAGCCACAACCTCGACAGCTTCTTCTTGCACGTTAGATGGACTACTCTTTAGTAAAATGTACATAACTTTTGATCTAGACCACATATCAACCTCTAACCAGCATCACTGGAAAACTAACTCAATTATATATTATGTGTCAAAATATTATCTTCATTCGTTGTTGGAAAGTCTTTCATCCGTTGTTTAAACATATGACAGTTATGCATCTCAAATTGCTCTAGAATCTCTAAAATTACCTAAAATACACCTAGACCTGAAAAACACTTTAAAACGACTTTTCTTATGGTAAAAAAGTGGTAAAATCATTTTTTGTTTCCTTCGCTTGTAATAATTAGGAAGAACCTTCTTTATGTTTTCGCACATGCTTATCTTGTGGATCATGCTTACCTTTCCATTTAAATAAACGCATCTCATCTCCCTTGATCACACGCTTAATCTCACACAAAGCTTCTTAAAAACATATTCTTATCTCTTATATACTAAAACACAAGTCACTCAACAGATTATATATTACCACGTAATTAAAACAAAAAAAAAATAAAAAAATAACTACTTCCAATACCATGATCACCACTAACCACCAATCTCCTACTCGAAATAACTACTTCCATGGCTCCATTGTAGTGTTTATATTTGTGTCAGGTTAGTTGACTGCTTATTACCAAAACTACACTTTTTCTTTTCTCTAATCCATAAATCCTATGTGGGCATGCAAGCTTCTTCTCTGAAATAAATTGTTAATTTATATCATATTTTAATTTTTTTTCTTTCTTAATCTCTTTAATCTCACTATTTTTCTACCTCTACTGCAATTTTTATTTATCAAACCCCAGTCTCTTACATGCAAGGTTTTAAGAAAACTCAAGGTTGTACTTCTTTTCCAAATTCAAAAATCTGAAACAGAAGGGAAAATGAATATATTGAATTTTTTTCTGTCTTTTGTGTTACTCCTCAAAAGTCTCGATTATATCTTTCTAGCATTCGCATGTTTGAAGTAATCCTATCTCATAGCTAATATACAATGATTGATTGCTGAAGATTTCAAAAGATGTGGAAAGAGCAAAAGATTTAACACTCTATGGAAAATACTAAACTTTACTAACTTTTTGTTATAATAAAATATTGTATGTTGCTGGGTTTCCATGCTAAATTAAAAAAAAAAGTGGTCTAATGGTTTCCATATTGTGTGCTCTAATGAAATTGAAATTTTGTGACAATTTACATCTTAAACTAGAAAATTAGAGTTGGAGCTCAAATGGACTTTCCATACTAATGTGACTTTTTGGCAGAAGAAACAAAAAGTACGTTATATGTTCCAGGTAAACGGTTGTGTATTTATGAAACATGTAGATATGAATTCTCCATTTTTATGGAGCTAAAAATCAAATTTACCTTTTAAAAGAATGAATATCGACCATTTTTTATTTAGGTACATCGATCACAAGTGTATATGTAATTTCATATCTACTAATGAAGTAAATTTACAATACATGAGATAGTTTTTGTATATTTAATATACCGTTCACAGGAATCAAAGTTCTAACTGTAAGAGAAATATAACAAAAGCTAAACAAACTTGCAATCAATAAAATGAATTTAAAAATAAATGAATATCATAAGAACATTGTTTTTACTTTTTCTTTCTAAAAAGATAGAGAATGTTTTAATTGTGAGAATAATTAATATAATTGCACTCATGTAGTCATGTATATATGTTTTTGTATACAAATAATGTAGTACATTGTGTATTACCAATTAACCATGAGTCCGATAATAAATTTGGCTACAAAACATACTATATAAACATAATAAATTAATCACGTTTCTTCTCACGTACAGTTACAAGACTAGTTCTTAATAAGTTTTGAGAGTATATTATTCTAATAAATTCATAAATTATATTTTGTTGTTGCAAAATAGTTTTATCACAGCTGTATCCTGAAATTTAAAAATTGCGTAGAACGGTTATATATTATAAGTGATTTATTGAGTTAAGAAAAAAATATCAATTCCATAAATTCGTCAAATTTTACTTGACAATTTTCAAAAAAAAAAATCTATATTTATATTGTCATTTTGTATGTTTTTTGAGAAATTTTCTTAGATAGCTTTTTTTAGTTTGTTTTTCACAAAAATAGTTTTTAAGGAAGAAAATGACTAAAATAGTTTTTTTAAAAAACTAATTTTTTATTAATATGCATTTATATCCCTAGGGTTAACTAATTTAGACTTTAGGGTTTAGAGTTAAGGGGTGGGTTTGGGGATAGGGTTTCAAATTTAAAAAAAAAAATTAAAAAATTGAAAATTTCAAAAAAAAAAATGCTATTTTGGTCATTTTATTTTTTTTGAGCTATTTTGTGACAAAAACTTAAAAAGAACTATTTAAGATAATTGCCCATGTTTTTTTGTTTCGTGATTTTCAATTAAAATTTTCCCGGTCTTACACTTTTCAAGTTTACACTAGTTTTTCCCACTTCCCCACCCCCACCAAAAATTCATCTTCTCTCCCACTAATACACTCCTCTATATATGTTCCTTCAAACTTCATGATAAAGTTCCTTATGATTGTCTTTTAGTAGTCTACAAATTTCGTCTGGAAATACAAACTTAAGATCAGTTAGTATACGAGAGAAATATTTTAGTTTCTAATAAAATAGTTTTTTTCCTTATACTAGTTTAGTGGTAAAAGGAATATATGCAATAATGATTTTGAACGCAAACTGTAAAGTGTACAACAAACCAATGATGGCCAATAAAATCAAAGATATGTTTATGCTAATGTATTGTGCTTGTGGGGAAAGTGACGTATCAAAGAGGGTCCAGTTTTAATTTACATCAGACGTTCAACTTTCTGTTAATCAAAAATTTGATTTGCAGTGAGGATTTCTCGGTCTTCCTAAATTAATTACGAAATGGAAAAAAAGGCCCGAGTTAATGAAGAAAAGAATGTTACCTAGATCGCAAACCCCATGATGTTTCGACACCCATTAATCTTAACTTTATAATTTGATCACTACTTTATAATTATTTAACTGCTGCCTGCTGGTATAAGTCTTTACAATGTTCAGTTTTAAGATACAACTTTACTTTGAAAGCTGGATCTCAATTATCAAGACACGTTCATGTGTCTATTAATTATTGTCGTGCGGAATTGGTGTTGCCAAAATCTAAGTTAGGTGTGCTCTCAACTCAAACTATCCCTCATTAGTAGGTTTTTCTTTTATTTTTTTAGTTTCACAAAAATATCATTTTAACATATTTTATACAGATTAAAAAAATGCAAAAGATAGATTTAATATGCAAAGTTACATTAAAAATGTAAAATAGTTCTCTTTTTGAAAAAAAAACTAAAATAATACTCTTTACAAAACAGAAAAAATATTATTTATTACGTCAAGATGCCAATCATCTAGAGAAAATCTGCAAGTGCATTAAGGAAAGGGTTTCTAAATATACATTTTAGGCATATATAAAACAATATTTAAATGCTGTCAAACTAAAACTTAATAGTGAAAAAAAAAGATTTGTGTTTCCATTTAAAAGCAGGAAAAAGTGCTAAACATGTCTATGTCTTTTAAACGGACTAACAAATAATGAATAGTGCAATACACGTTAAAAACTCTAGAAAGTAATAACAAATAAATTAATAAATACGATTAATTAATAATATTTTTTGAATTGACTATGTTTAAATGTAACATAATCTAATCATATAGTAAAATTTTAAATTTGCTTATAAATATTTATAGTCTCACTAATTCATAACTAAATAATTGATATATACTTTTCTAGGTGTAATAGATTATGATTTAGGAAAACATTTTTAATTTCTATTCTAATTTTAAATAGTACTTTTAAAAATTTATATTATACAGATCTTAATCAATATGTAGTTGAATTGTTATTAATGAATTTATCATGTTATTTTAAAATATTTTCATAAATTAATATTTCATAAATTAATAAAATACTATATATAATTTTTTATAAAATTATTTTATGTATTGCATTTTTTATTGTCAATAAACTTTCATATTTTTATCAACACTTCCAACTTTTCTATTCTTCGTAGAACAATATCTATCAATTTATACAAAGTTATTAAATATATATAAGAAAAAACACTAAACTAAATAAATTTAATAAAATCTGTTTTCAGCACAAATAAAAAAAAGTAATTATAGATCAGTTGAGAAGAATGACTGAAATCTAATATACTAAAATAAACTATTAAACCTGATCTGAATTTTGATATCTAAAACCATATGTCTAATTATATTATTAACAACTTTATCCATTTAAAGAAATTATATTTACTTTATATGTAATATGTGTAAAATATTTTGAATTTTAAAGACAAATACAAAAAAAAAAAAAATATTACAATTCATTAATTTATTTTGTAAATGTTTATGCACTTGCTCCATAATTGTTAGTGTAGAGAGGCAGACTATGACTGATAGATGATTATAAAGAAACCATACATTTAACTTTTGTCTTAAGATACCTAAGATATACAAACACTATCATTGTTATACTTCCCAAATAATGATTAGAAATCTATTATGAAACTTCGTTTGACCCATAATTGTTTTAGATTTGAAGATAGTTTTTGATAAATATTTGTGACGAATTTATAAAACAACAAACAAAAATGTACAACGATGGGTTTCACTATCCTATCCACAAACAAAACACAAAAACTAAAAGATTGCATTAACATATCAGACTCTTGGAAAGCATATCCATGATGTATATTAAAGTGATCGGAACCGCCGCCAAGAAAAAAGAAAAATGGTCGGAACCTAGATTGGTCTAGTCTATTTATCAGAAAATGTATCGAAGTGAAAAGATCAACTTAGAAGGCTCGTTTGGCTTTCACATGTTTTATTTACGACAGTGCTAAATCATGGCAAACATTGCAGTCATCTGAGAGGGACCAGAGACGATGTGATATAATCTGTAGCAATGAGTAATTTAATTCCACATATTTGATGGTTAGTTAGTAAATAAAAAAGACAAAAATTACCCTTAATGAAGATCTTAAAAGTACTTTAAAATTCAATGACATTTTGTCATTTTCTATGAAATCACCCATGATAAAAGTTAATTTTGTTTTGTACTTCTCTTTTAATAGAATAGATAGAATAGATATGAGAATATATTTTTATCTCTCGTATCTTTATTCGCTATGTTTTCTTAAACTATATGTGTAACAGTTTTTTTTATATATAATATAATTACTTTTATTACTAACAACCATATACCATGTTCAAAATTGATCCGTTTGGCCAATAAATCTCCAGCTATACGCAATTGAAAACAAGGATTATTTGTTTCAGGCATAGTTAAGTGAAACATTAGCATATATTCTTTTTAAAAATTTGAAAAACTCACGTAGACAAAAACTTCTAAAATTATTAAAAAGTTATATAAACATTTATTAAATTGTCTGCAACTCCTAAAATTTAAGGATCGGACTTGATGAAAAGTCACTGTAGCCAAAAAAGTGGTGATCAGTGTATCTACACTGTAAACTGTATTATACATTTGTTAGCCATGAAAATAAGAATTTCGATGTTTAGTTTTGTTAAACCGAATTAACATAATCCAAAAAATTTGCTGATATCATAATTTCAAGTTTAGAATCAAGTTTTTGTAAGAGATTTGCTTTATGTAAATAAAATCTGCAAAATAACGACTAAAACTGTGAAATTGTGAAAAGAATACAAAGCGTAGCAGGATATTAGATTAGTAATTTCGTAGATGAGAGGTGGAAAACGATAGTATGTTTCTCCATCTCATATTCATTAAAATTTTAAAAAACTGCAAAAATGTGATGCATGCAAAGACTATTTATAGAGGACACTAACCATTGGACCATTTGTTATATCACCTTATAGTACATCTTTAATAATATATATACATATCTAATGTGTTTGTTAAAAGATAGATTATACAAAAATATGTAACATCACAAGTGGTATATAAAAAGGAAAATTAATTTAGTTATTTATGTTATTAAAGTACACTTACTTTTTCGGTCATAAATCTATTTAGAACTCAAGAGTTTAACGTGTTAAGGTTGGAGTAATGAAATGATGAATGACTTGTCAGAAAGTGTTTCGTGATATCGTACAAGTGGGGCCAAAACACGGAAAAGGTCATGTGATGATTGCAAGGTCTATAAACAAGATTTTCGAACCTCCAAAAAATTAACACACTGCTTGTTGCACAAAATAGGGCCCACTGACCGAGTGAGAATGTGTGAAAAGCCTATTAACTGTGGGCGATCATAGCGTTATAAATGCTATCAGAGTTGGCTAATCATCTAGATTCTGATCCAAGAGGCGTCTTGAAACTTGTCGTGGTATACAAAGAGAATGTTGCGTTCTTTGAGAAGAATGAATTCTAACACTCCGGTTTGTAGTATATGGAAAGGCTTAAGAGAATTGATTTGACTACTTATGTCATCAAAGTACAATTATCTTTTCAGTTACATATTAATTTAAAACTCCAGAGTTAAGCAAAGTTAAACGTGCTTGGATTTGAGTAGTGAAAGGATGGGTGAACTAGCGGAAACTGCTTCATGATATTATGCGAGTGAGACTAAAGCACGGAAAAACTGCTTCAATAAAAAAGATTTTTGAATTTCTAAAAAATTAATGCACTATCCGTTATATGAAATGAGACCTACGAACCAAATGAAAGGACGTGCGAAACCTATTAACCATGAGCGATCAGGCGTAACAAAATCCTCAATTAGTCTTTGTATGATTTTTGATTATTTATCTAGTTCTATAGGTCCGGATCGTGTTATGGCTACTGCAATCCCAAACATTGGCGATATATAGTTAACATCAAAATGTTTTTGTTTTTGGTTTGGGAGTTTGCTATATCGTTATTTAGTATTGCATCATTAGTAACGATCGCTAGAATATATCGGTATTACTGAAATGTTACCGTTTATTGTTTTATTTAAGTATAGATTAATTAGGAAACCTCTTAACAACCAAACAAAATATGTTCCAAACAAATTATAACGTGAGAAAACGATTGAATGTAGATAGGTATGGGCGTTTTGGATATTTCTTCGGATATGAATACGACATATTCGGATATCGGATTTTTTCGGATTTTGAAAAATAGTTCTATTTAGATATTACAAAAAATTGGGTCGGATTTGATTCGGATCCTTCCGGATCCGGATGGGTTCGGGTTTTAACCGAAGTAACAAAACTACTTGATTCAACTCGGATATTTTATATATAAACTACTCGATTTAACTCAGGTATTTTATATCTAAACTACTCAAACTTATCCAAAAGTAACTATGAATACAATGTTATTTGAGTATTTTGTATCCGATAAATTCATTTCTATTTATAAATACTCAAAATAACTAATATGTTTGATTAATATTTTTAGTTTTAGGTATTAATATTAGTATAAGTATAATTATAAATAATTTTTATATATATTTATATGTTTGGATATGTTCGGATACTCATTCGGTTCTCGGTACAGGTCGAGTTTGGTCTTGATTTTTCGGGTTTTAAAAAAAAAACTTTCTAATATTTAGGAAGGACTCGACAGGGTTCAATACCCTAACCTTCGGATCGATTCTATGTCAGTACTTCAGATATGGATATTATGCCCAACCTTAAACTTAGGATATACTTTCACTCGAATTTTCTACCTTACAAACAGTACTTCACATTAAACATCTATGGTTCCATCAGCCAAGAAAAACATCGATGGTTCTAGTGGCAAGCGTATTTAGAGAAATCGAGTAATCCATGTTCAAAAACATTTCATTACACTTCATTTTACGACTACATAAATATAAAATCATATTTTAGATATCATTTGAATATCCAAAAAATGATTCATGTATAGATTATATCTCTTATTTATGTTATTAAAAGAGAATCATCCTAAAAATCTATTTTAAAAAGATTGTTAAACCTATTCATTTTTAGCCTAGCCTATTAAATACAACCAAATATTATAACTAATCCCTATTATAGCAACCAAATAATATTCTATAACATTTTAATAAAATGATTATTGTTTATTGACCTCAAATGTTTTAACCAAATCCGTCATCCTATAACCTTTTCCAATAGTACAAAATACAGGAAGTTCATCAAGGATACTCATTATGTAATCAGAGTATTAAATGTTCTGCTTTGTATGAAGAAGAATTTTCATGATTTGGTTTGTACATATAATTACACTAATGTTTAATTCAATCGTTAGGAAACCACCGACGGTGGTAGAAAAATGAAAGTGGTGATGTTTGTTTTCTTTGATATCAAAAGATTATTCTATTACTTAAACTACAGGTGGTTTGAGAATTTAGATCAGAATAGAACAACTAACAAAAATTAAATCATGGAAAAGTACAAATTATCTTAGCTAAATTATCTATTGTCTGATTTCGCTCTCTTGATATATGAAATTTTTTGAAGTCTGGAAATCGTCTCCTAAGGACTTTACCTCCCCTAGCTCAATGGAAAAACTTTCCATGCTTTTCTGTCTTCAATCATCGATAAAACATTTTTATGGTCTATCTCAAACTGCTAGCAATTTGTACGTTGAAGCATAATATCCATCATTCAAATTAACTCTCCAGTTCTAACAAAGAAGACATATGATTTTCTTTGTTTCTCAACTCTAAGAATTGTTTCTTCCTTGATCCATCTACAGTAAAACCTATATAAATTAATACTCGTTAAATAATAATTTCTATAAATTAATAAACTCCGCCGGTCCCAACTTGGACCGGTTCAAAATTTGACACAAATTGATAAAATAATAAAAATAATTTTTTTAAAAAAATCTATGTAAATATATGGTCCCACTAAAATTACAAATTAATAATTTATATGTATACATCTTTTGTATAAGTAAGAACCTATTATTATATTGTTTGTTTTATATTCACAATAAATTATCTTTACATTTTCTTAACACTTAATATATTTTTGATGAGATTTAGTAATAATATATCTAAAACCACATTTAAGTTCTATGTAATATATATTATATATACATCAAATAATATAATAAAACTAATATAAATGTTAAATTTAAAAAATAAAAATTAATGTCTATACACTAAAATCAAATATTTTTCTTATCTTAAAATAAAAATATCTTAAAATAAAAAATTTAAATAAGGAAACTTTTGTAAATTAGTATCTCTATAAATTAATAAATTTTCAAAGTCCCAACATTATTAATTTATAGAAGTTTTAGTGTATATCCAATCATAACCACTCTATGTGGCTTCAGCAGTCCATAATCCGTCTATCAAACAAATATTCTGCAAACTTAAGATTTGTACATTCATTGTTTGTTGTACTGTTTGAGTCTTTTCCGAGATTTTGGAATTTGCAGCAAACTATGCATGACATTCACTTTATGCATGTCAAATCAATTCGAATGAGTCATGTATAATTTCTCAGAACAGTTTATCATTTTAAACTTATCATTTTAAACTTTTTCATAAATATCAAATAATCCCAAAATATGGATCTTTATCTAGTTCCAGATCTTCAATTTTGTTTTTTCTCGAAAACAGATAATCCATATTAGTATACACGCTTATTGTTGGAAAAATTCCTGGATACAATGGCGTCAAGGCGAAAACCCAAACATGTATAAATTATCCAAATAAGAGATCATTAATAAGCCAGATGAAACATGTATACTCTTCAATTTTATTCAGAGCACATAAGTAAGTATAAATCATAGGTTTGACTCATAATAATCAAAGAGTATTTATCAATTAGTGTCCAAATTTGAAAATTCATTAATTATCATTTGAGAAAAATATTTTTTATACACAAATAAAATTTAATCTTTAATATAGCACGGAAATCAAAATTTTAGTGTACTTTACTATGCACATAAATTTTTAAAAACTATATCTTTTATAAAACTTATGATCATAAACAATTGTTTTATTATACACAAATCAGTAATAAAATAGTTCTAGCCACGAGTGTTTATTCTTTAAAACATAATTACTCAAAATTACATTAAAACAATATGACTACAGCCTATCAGGATCATATCAAATTCGACCATATGATATATCATTTTTTAACAAATCAGATTCATTTATTTGAGGTCACATGTTTATTTTAAAAATTTGTTAGATTCAAATCACTTTATATAAAGACTACTTCAAACCCATGTTCGAAAACGCGCCGCGTTTACCGAGTTCTCGGCCGGATAAGCGCTGATCGTGTGGCCACCGTGGCGAAAAGGGTCTGATCGGCGTGGCTAGGCGGTGACCTGATGTTTCTCCGAGTTCACCGTTGAGCTGAAGAAATCGGCGCACAAAATCTCAATACCGAAGTGCTTGAATCTAAAAATATTAACCCCATATCTTCTAAATCGAAAGTAATTAACTTGTTTTTGCTGTAAACATAAAAAAAACTCAAAAAAAAAAATGGAAGACAATCTGTATTTGGAGAAGAAACACGGATAGGGTTGCAGAAAAATTGGGGAAAGAGACAGTGGCAATATCGTAATTATCATGTAATAGAGCAAAGTGTAAGAAAAATTAAAAAAATGTTGACAAGGACTCGAACCTGGATCACGTGTAGTAGTGAGCCACTTTTCAACCACCAGACTACGTTAAAATTTTCATGTAGGTACCAAATTTAATATATATTAGCATATTGTTTTAAAAATTACTCCCCGATTAATCTCCGTTTAATCTCCGAGTTATTGAAAAATCGCTAGGCCCAGACCGACCGCCCGACTCACGCCTAGCGTAGTTTCGAACCTTGCTTCAAACTAGTTAATACCGAGCTTTTAAGATTTCTAACAGTTCTATCAAACTTTTAATTAACGTTTGTTTCTATTGAATCTAAACCAAATTATATATAGGGCGCCAAATTTACCGGTTTGATTAGAGCTGGGTTGTAGCTCAAACCCGTCACATTTAACCCACCAATCCACAGATTGAATTATTATTTTTGGTTAAAAATCTGATCCGCACAACTTGCAAGGAAATAAATTTATATTTTGTCCCACCAAAATTTGGAGATAACCCGCCAGACCCGCTAATAATATTAATAATAATAATCATATTTATTAGTTTTTCATTAAAATTAATATAAAATATATCTTTCAATGATATTTTTATAAATTTAGTATTTTATTATTTTATATTAATACATGTTTTCTTTAATTTTTTTTGCATGTTGAATGGATTACTCACAAATTAAATTTTGCTAAACTGCACATCCCCTCTCCCACCGCAATACAAATATTTAAAACTAGGTAGTGATCCGCCCCTCGTGCAGGATGAATGGACGAAAAAGATTGTTGTAATCAATTAGTAGATATTAAAAAGGATAAAATATAATATTATTTAAAATGTAACATTTGTTATACAGATCAGTAAAAAACCTAATCCTTTTTAACGGATGCATGAAATTTATCTCTCTGCAAAAGGAAAACAAACGAAAACATCAGCTGAAAAGCATAATATGTTTAAGCTTTAAACAATATATAGATATCAAGAACTTACTTTTGCATATTTAAGGAATAGTATAGAATTATTGTCTCAAATAGTATAGAACCACTGATTAGTAAAGCTAAACCCTAATCAAGGAAGTATAAACCCAAATAGAATATATATTATATGGTTTTACTATATCTAAACTTTTACTTAGTAAATCTAAATCCTAGTCAGGAACTTATAAACTCAAATACAATCTATTAATTATTTTCCAATATTAGACATTTGAAGGCACATTCACTTGGTTAGCATGTTGCATATTTTCTATCCATACAGTTTAAGTAGTATAGTAAACGAATGTTCCAAATAATCAAGAACGTTTTCATTCTTAGAAAAATATAACAATACAAAACAAACTACTAATTAGTAAAGCTAAACCTTAATCAAGGAAGTATAAACCCAAATAGAATGTATATAATATGGTTTACTATACCCAAACTTCTACTCAGTAAATCTAAACCTGGTCAGGAACCTATCAACTCAAATACAATCTATAAATATTTTTCTAATATTAAACACTTGAAGGCACATTCACTTTGTTAACATGTTGCATATTTTATATTCCATACAATTTAATTAGTATACTAAATGGATGTTCTAAAAAATGAATTTCATATTACAATCAATTACACAAAACGACAGACAAAAGAATTATCATATTTGGAAATATGACATATTATTACATTTGTAAGGAATAATATAGAAATATGTCTCAAATAGTATGGTAACCTTAGCTACACTAAAATATATATTATACTATTCATTTCCCGAAATATAGTATAGACGGCGAGTTCATCTTCTTCAAAACTTTTTTTTCACATATGCTGATACACTTTCACTTCGTTCACCGTCATCATTCTTCAGCACCATATAGAGATCATCTTCATCTCCTCTCATTTTTACTGACACATCGACGTTTTTATCGGTCAGCCGTCGTTACTTTTTACCATTGGATCATTAAAAAAAACATGAAAACATAGTATGAAAACAAAAGCATGATGTGAGAATCAATGATTTAAGATAACGAGGAAAAGAAATGAAAGAGTTATTGTATCTGCTCACCGTGTACGTTTTCATCTTTGTCCTTTTCGTAAGAAAAAAATCAGTTCAAGAAGATGTGTGAATAATGAAAGACCACGTTCATCTTCATCTTCCACAAAACTATCTAATTATTTTGAGAGGTGAAAGTGAATATAACGTAACCACATATTTTACTTGTTACATTAATTAATATTTTTTGTTTAATTATTTTTGGTAGTAAGTTTTACCGGTTGAAGATGAGAGCAATATGATAATATTATATATAAGAGACAAGTTGTAAATATGATGTAGGATTTTAGTTAATCATTAAAATATAATTTGTTTGAAGGTTATACGATGCAATTTCCCTTAAACAAAATTAAACAAAAAAAAGAAAAGAAAAGCAGATACTATATCAAAATCTAACAAGTAACATAAAGAAGAAAGATTGTAGCCGTTCATTGATATTCATCATTATATAATATTAAAATCCAAAAAATTTATCCAAACTTCCGTATTTAACCGTTGGTAATATTTTATTATAATCTTTCCACTAATTAAATAATTCTAAGAGCATCTTTAATGGAAAGTTATCTCTATTGAAGTTCTTAATACACATATATGTATATACATATTATATATGTATATATATGTATGGGGTTCATAATTTTTTTTTAAAATTCAACCCATAATTTCTATAAAAAAAAATTAAATAACTATAGTTGAGTTTTTTAAGGAAGTTGTGGACTCCATACATATATAATATATATATACATATATATATGTATATTAAAAAATAAAAACTCTAATGGATAGAACTCCATTGGATGTGCTGTGCTCTAAGACGATCATTATTGGTGGTCTCTTAAGGGAACCCTTAAGGGGGGACGCACGGAGACTGAGAGAGAAAACTTGGGAAAAGCCCTTATCTGAGGGCTGTCCCTTAACCTTTACCGAACAAAAAAAAAAAAAAAACTTAAGGACCCCAAATTAAGGGACACCTATAATGATGCTGTAAGGACCTAGACAAAGTTATAAGAAGAATAGTGAAACTAAATTACAATCTAATAAGAAACATATAGAACAAAAAAGATTGTAGCGTTCACTGATACTCGTATTTACAAAAGAGTAAAATACAAAATTACGCTAACGCCCTTAGGTTAATATTTTATCATAATCTTTCCACTAATTAAACCAAAAAACGAAACTAACAAGAGCTTCGTTAACCTCATTCGCGTCTAATTTTATCAACCGTTAACTCATAGGCACCACCAGTACGTTATCCCCGTCAATCTGAACGTTACCTCCTCCGTCATCGGCTTCATCTTGTTCCATCGGATCACAATCCACCTTATGCCGGAGTTTCCAATCAAGTGCTTGACAAGCGCGTGAGCAGTAATTCACAACGCCACAAACAGAACACCTCCGGAACTCATGTTTCCTCGTCTCCGGCCGTCCACATCCGCCGTGAGAACACAATCTCAACATATCTCCGAGAGAATCTACGTCTCTAACGGCGAACCAATCCGCTAAAAACTTATTCGCCGGATGTGTTTCTGTCGCCGGCACATTACATCCAAAATCGCTCAGCAACGGACAACCATGGCTTTGGTTAGGAATAGAGATTTGAGGCTGCAGCCACGACCGAGCTTTGATTCCGGAAGATAAAACGGCAGCGAGTTCACGAGCGTTGGCTTGAACGAGGAATCTCCGGCCTTCTGAGACCTTCTGTGGAACACCGTAACCATCTTGGAGACAGTGACCAAGCTCACGTAGCGCGTCAACGTGTCCTAAGAAAGCCGCACGCGCGCATAGAGCTACACCGGCTCGAAGATCCTTGTCGTTCTTGGAACCTCCGCTCCCGTTGAACTGAATCACAGCTAAAGAGTATAACGATGGCGCGTGTGATCTGATCGCTGCTTTTGCCATCAGCGACGCGCCGTTTCCTCTGTTTTGCAGACAGTAAAACCGTATCTGAACAAACAAGATAGAGAAATTCATAGTCATTCTTTTTGTTTATTTTTACAATAATAGCTAAAAATTTTAGAAAAGATCAAAATGTTTTATTAAAGAGGTAAATATACATTCATAATCCTAAATTAACTAATCTGAACTAGTTTTATAGAAATGAAATTTCAAATATTAAAAAATAAAAAATAAATATTAAAAAATTTAAATTAAAAAAAAAATATTTTAGTCATTTTATTTTTCGATAACTATTTTGTGATATTAAATTTAAAAAATATTATTTGAGAGAATTGTCCAACAAGATATAACTTTAAACAAAAAAAAAAGTTAAAAAATGTGAAATATTTAGGTAAATAATCAGGAAGTTAATTTATTTAATTTTTACTTAGAAAAAAGAAATATTTAATGTTGAAATAACAAAATAAAAAGATAAATATTTAAGAAGTTAATTAGGAGATTAGATGATCCAAAACTTCCAACTAACAAAACATATATTTTAAAACTTAATTAGGAAATTAAGTGATTTGGTTTCCAACTATCAAAAGAGAATATTTAAGAATTAATTAGGAAATTTATTGATTTTAATTTCCAACAAACAAAGAGAAAATATTTAAGAAATTAATTAGGAAACCGACGACTTACCATTCCGAGAGTGTAGCAAGCTTCGAGACTCCCGGCGTCGACGCAGCGCTTAAGAAACCGGTGAGCTGCTTCAGACCAGTTTTGAGCTTTTACGGCGAACGCCTTTTGAGACAATCTCGACAGAACAAGAGGGCTCGTAGCTAAACTGTTTAATCTCTTACATCTGTTCCATAAACCAATTAATCATGACTTAGACATAAGATCTCTGTACGAATTGAAGATTAACTGGGAAGCTTACGTCATCAAAACGTTGATGAAATCAGCAGGGCATCGAGATGTGGAAGCAAGTCTACGAAGGATAGAAACAACAAGATCTTCTGGGACTGAGTCTAGCAAATCGGATCCTGTTTTAGTTCCCGGCGCCGAAGAAATAGGAGAAGAAGAAACACATCGCCGTCGTTTCCTTCCCGGCGTAATGACGCAGCCTCCGGCACCGGCGGAGTAGAAAACTCTCTTGGTTTTTCTTGCGGGCAACATAATATTCGTGTTCTTCTTTGTCTTGAGGATTACAAAGCTCTGTCTCCCCTCTGGTCCTCTTATCTCTCTATCTCTTCGCTTATAAATAAACAAAGTAGTTGAGTTGTATCTCTCTTCTCCCTGGGTACATACGTACGCGAGTATCGGAATGTCTATTTTACCCTTGTACTTTTATTGTGTTTCCCGGCCAAAACGCTGTTAACCCAACGTCTGCTTCTTTTTTTAATCGTAATAGACACTTTAAGACAATGTTTATAAACCGGACCCTAACACTAAACCAGATAACTTTCTAGGTTATTGGGTCATTAGATATTTAGATGGACTACATACAAACCATGGATCAATAGTTTAACTAGTTTTTTTTTATATATATATATCAAACTGTAACAAATTAAGAATTAAATATATAAAAATATATAACAAAAATAGCTTCCAATAAAAAAATAACCAAAATATTTTATTAGAAAGGTAAATATACATTTATACATCTATAGTTAACTAATCTAGATTTATGGTTTAGTGTTAAGGTGTGGGGTTTTGGAAGTGGGATTTCAGAAATTAAAAAATAAAAATTGAAAAATTCAAACAAAAATGTGCTATTTTGATCATTTTAAATGTTATTTTGGTGACAAAAACTTAAAAATGCTATTTAAGAGAATTACACATATTTAAATATTTAATGTTAATAATAAAATTAACTTTTAATTTTAAAACAAACAAAAAATTAAACATTAAAAGGATCCTAATAACATATCAACAACAAAAATAAACTAAATAAATAAATATTTGATTATACAAATTATTGATGACCAAACATATTTCTCTTTTTAGTATACATCCTCTCAAATATTGATTCACTATCCTTACAATTAGATAAAAAATTACTTTGACTAAAATTTCAATAGATAACTTTTGCAAAATTGGAGCATCATATCCAAAATATCTCCACCATTCATCTAAACATTCATGAATATATATTAGAATACTCTAACTATAACAATTAAACTCAAACCAGATTACATATCAGGTAACCTATCGGTTCAATCGGTATTCAATCTCGGTTTTAGCGAGTTTTTGCTGATTTTATCGAGTTTTTAAATAATATTTTTTTCTTAAAACTCAAACTGGATACATATCGGGTCATTGGATTTGCCGGTTCGACCACGGATCCGAGTCAGATTTTTAAACCACTGATTTAAGAGATGACAATGAATCAATAATGTATGAACATAGATACAAAAGAGAAACAGAGAAAAAAATGCAATAATGGACTTTAATTTATATAATTTGTTTCTTGAAACTACTTAAGAGATGATAGTTATAAAAATTTGGCAATATTAATTTTGAAAAACTAAAAATAAACTAACTTTGATTATTAAAAGTACTAGAAACAATTAGGCCAGAGATTTTCTTTTTCATGGATCTTTCATAGAAGATTTTTTTTTATTAGATGGTATAGACCAAAGTCTAACTAATCCTTTTAGAAAAAAATTGATACACGAAAACCAATGTTTTAAAAACATGACCGGCTAGCGAAGCACAAAAATTTTGGATCACGGGTCATTGTGATTCGACCGGGTTTGATTGAATTAACCTGAATTTAATAATATTTTGTAAATAATATGCATATTTTTACAAAGATAAATCATAGCAGATAAAATGTTTCAATAATCATAATGATATTTTTTGTGTTTGAATTTGGTGAAAGTTGATTTTCTGGATCATTCTCTTCCACTGCTAAGTACAATGCAAAAAAGAAAACAAATCTTAAACCACAAGCAAGAAAAAAAAATAGACAATATAAACTAAAGTTTTGATTTGTTTGTAGATCAAGAAGCAAGAAATAAGTTAAGTGCTTTGTTTTTTTATAAATTATACAAATTTCAAAAACACAAATGGTTCAGTTATTAAAAACTCCAACACAATTGTAAATGAAATGATATTTAAACAAAGTGAGTAGTAGAAAAAAACAATACTTTGATATGAAGATTTAATTTTGTGAATCTTGTGACTTGTAAGTTGTAGAGAATGTCAAAAGAAAAAACGAGACGATGATACTTTATTAATCTTTCACAAACCTATTTTTACTTTAAAAGAAGAAAAATTATTTTTTTTATTAACAAAATTTTGGTTTATGTACGAATAGGGGTGGCCGGTTCAATAAGCTGACGGTAGATGACAATCTATTTTCTTTTATTGGAAGTCCTAAACTCTTAATTATTAACAAAAAATATTAACGGTTGACAAAAGAAAACTCAAAAAGTCTCCTACATTGTTAAATACATAAATTCAAGTATTATCCACTCCTCCCCCAACTGATGCAACCATGACTGAACCAGTAGCTGGAATGAAGCTGAATGAGAGTGACACTGAAGAGGAGTTGGATGAGCTGAACCAGAAAATGGATCAAGGCATGATGGACTTAGCTGATGGTGATGAAATTCAGCCAACTCTTTCTCATGGATCAGACATCTCTTTCTCAGCCCAAATCAGTGAAGACAAGGACCCATTCTTTTTGTCTAAAGGCCCAGTTACCAGATCACAAACCAGAAGGCTGAAGAAATCAAATGCTGCTTTGGTTTACTCTGAACCAGACCCAAATCAAATTGGAAATCAAGCCAAGCCAAGCCAATTCTTCAATTATTCAGTCTTTGGACTTGCATAAGATATTTTCCCTTTTATTTTCTTCATTTTCGAAATTATTTTATCTTTTAGACTTTTTATTTTTCTTCTTTTGTTACTTATACTCTCCTTTTGTTTCAGAAACAATTATTCACTCTTTTTATAAAAAAAAACTCTCTCTAAAATCTGTGAATCTCTTGTTCATCATCTGAACATTGAATCTACATAGAGTTCATTCTCTGATTGCAAAATCATGTCTTTGATCATACTCAGAGTTCATTCTCTTGATCTAGACAATTCTACACAAGATCTGATCAATCCATAGATCATTTCTGAAGAAACCCCAATCAATCATCAACTCATCATCATCAGTTTCATTCCTTTCTCTCTCAAGACCAGAAGATCATCCTTCATAGAATCAGGGACAAAAAAAGATCTCATCATAAGGGATTCATCAAGTGGTATCAGAGCCATGCCAAATGGGTTGAGTTTCTTGAAACTTTTCCTTATGTTATTCATTACAAGCAAGGTAAAGAAAATGTGGTAGCTGATGCTCTGTCTAGAAGGTATTCCTTGTTGTCTTCAATGGAAACTAAGTTGTTAGGTTTTGAACAAGTGAAATCTTACTATGCTGATGATCCTGATTTCAAAGAGTTTTTCAAAAACAGTGAGATGCATACTAGTGGCAAGTACTATCAATCTTATGGGTTTTTATTTTTTGAAAACCGCTTGTGTGTGCCTAAATGCTCTTTGAGAGAATTGTTTGTCAGGGAATCACATGGAGGAGGACTGATGGGACACTTTGGTGTTGCTAAAACCCTCAGTATTTTGAAAGAGCACTTCTTCTGGCCAAGCATGAGAAAGGATGTGGAGAAGCATTGCAGCAGGTGTATAGTTTGTACTCAAGCCAAAGCAAAAAACCGGCCTCAAGGTTTGTATACCCCTCTTCCTATTCCTAATGCACCATGGGTTGATCTCTCAATGGATTTTGTGCTAGTACTGCCTAGGACTAGGAGAGGTAGAGATTCTATCTTTGTTGTGGTTGATAGGTTCTCTAAAATGGCTCATTTCATTGCTTGCAACAAGACTGATAGTGCTNGGTTGATAGGTTCTCTAAAATGGCTCATTTCATTGCTTGCAACAAGACTGATAGTGCTGTGAATGTTGCTGATCTTTTCTTTAGAGAGGTTGTGCGTTTACATGGAATGCCTAGAACCATTGTGTCTGATAGAGATACTAAGTTTCTTAGCTACTTTTGGAAGACTCTATGGTCTAGATTAGGAACTAAACTCTTGTTCACAACTACTTGTCATCCACAAACTGATGGGCAAACTGAAGTAGTCAATAAGACTTTATCTGCTCTATTGAGATCTGTGGTTAAGAAAAACATTAAATCTTGGGAAGATTGTTTGCCACATGTTGAGTTTGCTTACAATCATTCTGTGCATAGGGCTACAAAGTATTCTCCCTTTCAGATTGTTTATGGGTTTAATCATTTGACTCCTTTGGATTTGTTGCCTTTACCTCTTAATGAGCAGACTAACCTTGATGGAAAGGCCAAGGCCGAGTATGTTGTTTCTTTGTATCAACAGGTTAAAAAGAACATTGAAAAAGGACTAAGGAGTATGAGAAGCATGCCAACAAGAAGAGACGTGAGTTGATACTAGAACCAGGAGATTTGGTGTCAATTTACTTGAGAAAGGATAGGTTTCCTGCTGAAAAAAAGTCTAAACTCTTACCAAGAACAGATGGACCCTTCAAAGTGTTGGAGCGCATCAACAATAATGCTTACAAAGTTGATCTTCAAGGTAAGTATGCTGTTAGATCTACATTCAATGTTGCTGACTGAACCAATAGCTGGAATGGAGCTGAATGAGAGTGACACTGAAGAGGAGTTGGATGAGCTGAACCAGAAGGTGGATCAAGGCATGATGGGCTTAGCTGATGGTGATAAAATTCAGTCCACTCTTTCTCATGGATCAGACATCTCTTTCTCAGCCCAAATCAGTGAAGACAAGGACCCATTCTTTTTGTCTAAGGGCCCAGTTACCAGATCACAAACTAGAAGGCTGAAGAAATCAATTGCTGCTTTGGTTTACTCTGAACCAGACCTAAATCAAATTGGAAATCAAGCCAAGCCAAGCCAATTCTTCAATTATTCAGTCTTTGGACTTGCATAAGATATTTTCCCTTTTATTTTCTTCATTTTCGAAATTATTTTGTCTTTTAGACTTTTCATTTTTCTTTCTTTTGTTACTTATACTCTCCTTTTGTTTCAGAAACAATTATTCACTCTTTTTATAAAAAAAAACTCTCTCTAAAATCTGTGAATCTCTTGTTCATCATCTCAATATTGAATCTGTATAGAGTTCATTCTCTGATTGCAAAATCATGTCTTTGATCATACCCAGAGTTCATTCTCTTGATCTAGACAATTCTACACAAGATCTGATCAATCCATAGATCATTTCTGAAGAAACCCCAATCAATCATCAACCCATCATCATCAGTTTTATTCCTTTCTCTCTCAAAACGAGAAGATCATCCTTCATAGAATCAGAGACAAAAAGGATCCAATCATAAGGGATTCATCACCAACCCTCCCCCTTCCAAGAAAATAAATAAATAAAAATTAAAGAACATGAAATCTAAAATTGACTTTTTATAAGACAAAAAAGTGAATTGAAAAGACTCTTGATTTACAAGGTAACTAGGTGTTTTTTGTAATTACGTAGAAAATTATATGAAGGGATATATATTATGTTTACAATATTATAATTATTTAATAATAATTATTAATATTAAAATTTTAATTATAAATAGTTTGATAATCAAAAGTTTTTACATATATTTTTTAAAAAGCAATAAGATTTAAGATAATTCAACAAGATAAATCCAAGTCACTAAAAATCTTTTTCTTGCAGAAAAACAATTTATAATGGGTTCATGTAATTGGTTGTAGAATTATTTTTTATGTTATTTTAATATGTGAAAAATAAATACTTTAGCTTTCATAGAGATTTTTTTTTTGTGTAGCTCTAAAATAATGGTTGGAAGCTTCTATATCTCTGATATCGAATTTGTTGATTTATTTTACTTGTGTTTTTTATTTGTTTGATTATTTTTAAATTATTTAAAATTTATCAAATAAATTGTTCTTTTATGAGTTCTTTCAAAATATTTGTCAAAAAAAGTTTTGGATATAGATAAAAGTAATAACATTTTATTTTTAGATGTGAAAAAGGTATTCAAATAAAAAAAGACTTCTGATATTTGATTGTAGAATCATTTTTTTCATTTTAGTACTTATAAGAATAAATAAAAATCTGAAATCATTAACTATTGAAATTGTAACAATTTTTGTGATTTTTCACTTATGAACGTACATGTAACAAAAAATCCCTTAAATAAAATTTTTAATATATAATAAGAAGTGTGATATAATTTTATATGATTTCTAAATATTTATAAATATACATTTATATAATTACAAATATATTTATAACCATTTATATACAATAATTTATAGTTTTATAAGTTTTCATAGTTCACCTTTTTTACAACTCTTTTCTTACATAACTTAATAATACAATACATCATTAAAAGATTTTTGGATTTCGATCTAAAAGTTGAAGATAGTTTATTTTAAAATTTCTTTTTATTTTAGGGTTGATAAAAATAAATCAAATCTAAAATCCAATCAAAATTATAACAATGTTTAAGATTTCACATAACCAAAATTCACATTAATGACTTCTGTTTAATATATAATAAAAAGTAGGAAATAATTTCTTATAATTTATATACATAATTACAAATATACATTTATACAATAATAAATAAATTAGAAGCGTTTAAAAATTATTTTATAACATTTAGTAAGTCTTATAAATTAATTTATAAACTTTAATTTATAAGCATTTATAAATGATTTAATAAAATTCTTATAAATAATATATAAACTCTAATAAAATGATTTAACAAGCAAGGATAAAAATATTATTAAATAATTTCAAAATCTTTATAAATGATTTATAAATCATATGTAGGTTTTAAGAAAACATAAAAGTTCTAATAATACCTTACAAAGAAATATAATTCTTTATATAAGAATATATAATCATTATACTTATTTCTATAGAAATATCTTAGTATTTTATATAAATTATAAATAAATAATTAATAAAAATAAAAAAATTGATGAAACATTATATATTATTTTTATATTTCTTTAATTATTTACCATAAATAATTATTTGTCATATTACTTGTATTATTTGGTAATTTGTATTAATGAGTTTTAGAATTACTTTTTTTAGATTTGATTAAAATAAATAATAAATAAAAATAATCAACTAATAAAATTATAATAAATTTTTTGAAATTTTACCAATGATTGACATATGAGCAAAAGTCAATAAACTGACTTATCAATTAATACATAGTAGAATTCACTAATATACGTAATTAGGACTATAGTGATTATCAACAAGAAGATTAAATAATGGATTAAAACGTAAAACGATTCGTCCGACGTTAGCTTGGAGGCTTGGTTAAGCTACTTGCTTGACGTGATGCTCCACGACCCACAAGGACCAGTCATCTTCTTATACCTCTTTGTGTGGGATCCACATGTCTCCCCTTCGGTGCACTCTCATAAATTTTAATTGGTTATATTTCTTCTTGTCACCAATCTCGTGAGTTCAGAGAAACAATTTAATACTATCTAAATTTATATAATAACAGTACAGTTTGGTCTTTTATAAAGGTGTCCATGTCAGTATTAAATAAGTCATATTTGAAAAACATATAGTTAGAAAACATATTTGTCTAATAAATAATTCGCACATAAAACATAAAAGTATGAATTATTATTCATTGTAAAAACAAGTGTCTTGTATACTAGAAAACAACAAATTCTTTGAATAGCTACACATATGATAATAGAGAATATACAAATAATCTTTGATTAATTTTTGTTTTAATTATATGATATTAACTTTTGCTAACAATTAGTTTTGTTAAAACAAATAAATACAAATGATTTATATATAATCATGATGTTTCCTTTCCCTTTAGAGTGTCGAACTCATCATTTAGTAGGTACCATTTAAAAAAACTAATATATTAGAAATAAAATATGTGAATAAAAATTTAATTTCGATTTCAGTTTAATGGACTCTTATCGAATTACAGAAAATCTCATATAACTTCCATATCTTTAGTTTGGGCTTTCTCACTTAAAAAAAGAAGAAGTAAAGCTCCATATTGTGATGCATCGTCGTCTAAATATACTTAGAATTTTCTTCATTGTCTTTTCGTTTGCTCTTAATCTTCGTTAAACTCTAAGTCTCCCCTTCTTTAATTCCATCATCATAAATAGTCTCGATTTGTAGCACCTCTGTAAACCCTCTTATATATCCTTCATCTTTAATGTATCAAAACTGCATCTACGAAAAACTGATTGAAGAAGATCAGTGACATCACCTTAACTAACTCTGAATCTATTCGTTTCATGTATCTATCAAATCACTCTTATAAATATATGTCTAAAAACCCTCGCCACAATCCACTACACAATCCACTGCAGAAACCATTGCCACAATCCACTAATCTTCTTCATGATTTATGTCTCTGCTTCATATGCCATCCTTGAAAATATTTATAAATACTGATTGGTTGAACGTGTTCGGATTGCTTATACGACGAGCTTACGTAGAAAAATTATCTTATACTTATTTTTTGTTTTGTTATCTGTTTGGCATCTACTTAAAGTTACTAGAGTAGATTATAACACATTGTTATATAAAATATAAAAAGTAGCATTGACATGGTTGAAGATATATGAAGAACTTAAAAAAAAAAGGTATTTATTTATTTTGAGTCAACATTTTTGATTTCTGTTTCTATAAGTTCATTGTTAATCTTTTTATTTCTTTCAGAAACTTGTGAATCCTGTTAAAAAAGAATTGGGATGATGCTTTAAAGATATATCATTTTACTATAAAAACTTATTTTACTAATGGTTTATTGGTTTATAATAAAGAGCATGCATAGTATAATAATTTTTTAAAGGATGAGTAAGGAAAAACTTATAGAGATTTTGGTAACTCTAGAGTCTGAAGGAAAAAAATGAAGTTATATGTGTTTTTACCCTCAGGAAAAACGTGAACATGAAAAAGTATGTTATCCATTTCAAGAAAAGAAGAAAGAGCATTAATAGGTTCATGTATAATATAATTTTATATTTTTATTTATTCTGTTTAGTATCTCAATCAAATTATAAACTACATAAACACACTAAGTGACAAAGTATTAACCATTGGGTATATGTCAGATCTGGGAATAAGGATTACACATTCAAACACATGAGCAAAAAAACAAAAACAGTATAAAAATTATTTTTCAACCAGATGATGACAAGTAGAATATATACATAGTATATTAGATTCATGATTTTTTTTTGAGAAATATCTTAGGATAGCCTTAAAAACGTTTTTATCACAAAAATAGTATCCAAAGAAAAAATAACCAAAATATTTCATAAAGAGATAAATAAACACTTATACCCCTAAGGTTAAGTAATCTAGAATTAGGGTTTAGAGTTAAAGGGTTGGGTTTGGGGATTAGAGTTTCAAATTTCAAAAAATTTAAAACTAAAACTAAAATTTTGAAAACAAAAAAGCTATTTTAGTTATTTTTCTTAGTGCTATTTTTATGACAAAAACTTTTAACTAGATTATTTGAAAGAATTGTCCATTTTTCATGCCGAATCTTCGAAAAACGTTGTGACTTCATGATCATTTTTATTTATGTATTACCCACTAAATAAAAAAGAATCAAACACATACATCCTAAAAGATACTAGAGACGTTCCCAAAAAACACATATGCGGTAAGATCATCTACACATGTTCACTTTTCTTTTTTATGAAAATAGCTTACATGCCCAATAACAACATGCCAACATTATTTCTCTGTATCACAAAAACAATACTTCATTTAAAGGACACTTCGGCCCAAATACTCAATATTGTCAAAACCATTTTATATTTATTTTTACATGTCTTTATGTCTTTATTTTAAAAGTCCGATAATAAAATAATGCTAACGAACAAATTTACCATAAATCTTTGCCATACCAAAAAAGATACAAACAAATTAAAATTCACATAAAAAAATACTTCACCAGACACCATCTTGACATTGTCAATTAAATTTCTATATTGTCACCAATACATAAAAAAAAGTGTCAGACAAACAACAAAGCAACAATCACAACTATAACAACCACAATACTAAAATATTTTAGTCCTTCGTAATTTTGACAATAAATACATACATAAATCATCATAAACCTCAACTCTATTACAATAGAAATCTAGAAAAAAACATAATCAAACCAATACACAAACTTCACAACTATATGTAACACTAGCAAATATAGCAATGAAACAAGATTTCCATCCATGATCCCGCGCTTACGCGAAGGTTCCACCTTTAGTAGGATAATAGGGTTAGGTTTGTTAATCAACTCACCCCGCTCGATCCGTTAATCCGTAAATTGATTCTTTTTTATTCAAAATTTTGATTCCTTCATTCCGTAAAGAAATAAACTAATATTTGTATTTATACTGTTTAATTTTACTAGTAATCCACAAGACTTGTAGATAAATTTTCAATTAAAAATAATTTTTATTTAATTTTTTAAAATTAATAAAATTAATATATTTATTAAAAATATATTATTTTTAATTATTCTTTTCAAAAAAATATATTTTTCATTAAAAAACTTTTATATAAAAAATTATATCAATTTTTTCTTTTTGATATTTGCTTGCTACAGTAAACTCTACATAGGCTTGCATGTCGTACGTGACTCTTACGGTTTTGTGCAAATATAAGCTTATAAATATAATAAGTATATAAATAATAAAACATGACTATATGTAAAGTAATGAAGTTACATGCAGTGTTTAAAAGTGTCATTTTCATTTAGTTATATAAATTTTAGCTAAAAAATATATTTACAAACATTTCAATAAATGCTCAATAAATATTTATTTCACAAATCTAAAATTTTAGATATTATATGGTTTCCACGTTTAAGAGGAAATAGTTTTGTGTCCATTTTGATTTGAGTTAATAAATATTGTTATTATTAATTTCTATATTTAGTATATTGATTTTCAAAATCATATATATTAATTTATGTTTTATAGTAAAGTATTTGATATTATGTTTTTATTCATTGTATTTTTATTATTTAATATTTTATTTAAATGAATTTTAGTAATTAAATCATACCTATATATATATATATATATGTATTTGTATTTCAGATAAATTTTAATATTGAAAATAGAAAATAAACAAAATAATATAACATTATCACTAAACAAAAATAATAATTTCTAATTGTATTAAAATATTTATTTTACATTATTTCTATTAAATCGCACAACTTTTTTTATATGAAAACCACATTACTTTTTCTGTCAAAATCAAATTTATCTTGTATATCGCATGAAGTGTAGTTGCATTGTACCACATTTTAATTATGCAATGCTTATATTAGAAAAAACGCGGTTACCATTCGAATCACACACACATATATATATATATATATATATGTGAGATGTTGGCATTAGGATTACATGGTCTAGTGGCAACGCATTACCACTCATTTTTTAAGATTTTCATTTGATGAATTTAAATTAAAAAAATTGTCTTCATCTTCAATTTTTTTCTTTGTCATTTACAAATTTACATAATAGTGTTTTCATGATTTTAGAGTTTCTACAAGTGATTCTTGTGGGGTTTTGTCGAAATGTGATAAATCTATAACAAATTATGATAGAACTCTCAAAATGTTGAATTTTGTTAGAATTTTCATTTCACCACCTCCACGCAACAATGACTTTTTGATCACCTTTTAGCCAGACAAGTTTTCAGTAAGGCGGACGCGTTTTTGAACATGGGTTTTCTCTAATATAATGTATATAGTCATGTACGCAACAAAATTAGTATACATAAAAAGTACATAAAATATATGTATAGGCTACACTATATAAGACACATGTATATACATTTAAAACTAATGAGAATGAGAGTTATTTATATGCATCTCTAATATGGTATTAGAAAATTGGTGTACATAACAAACTTTCTCATCTTCAAGCTTCCACTTCCTTTACTTTCTCACCACTTTCCTTTATTCTCATCTTTATTTTCTTGAAAGTCTTATGTGAAATATTCTTTATCAGTGTCGAAGAAAAACGATTGCAATCGACATAATCTTTCATCAGAATCTCCAATTCATGGAGAGAATTCACTGGTTACTCGGTACTCTGCCTCTGGTCATGAGGTCAATAAGAAAACTCAGATAATTCCATCTCATCGCGTTTATGGTCCCAAAATGCATTGATAATCTTATGTCCCAACTGGTTCAAATTGTTTAAATTGATTGACATCATTTACACTCCTAACTTTTTGTACTTTGGTGATCATCCTGATATGTCAGTCGTACTTGAAACCCTTGAATGGCGAAAACTATTATACTTGGATCACCACAATGAATACTAGTATATAAGTTAAAAATAAGATTACGTTCGTTAATGGCTCTCTAATTCAACCAGATGATTCAGATCCTCCATTTCATATATGGTGTATATGCAATAGAATGGTGAATTCATGGATCTTAAATGTAGTATTGAGGCAATTCTATGCGAGTATTTTTTATTTTGAACATGCAAATGATATATGGAAAGATCTTGCTAAACAATTTCATAAAAGCAATCTTCCATTGATATATCGCTTCAAAATATATATTGTTTTTCTTTGTCAATGATTTATGTATCATGCTTTTTACTATACTGCCAAGGTTACTCTGTGGGAAAGATTAACTAGTACTTGACCTCTTATAGTGGTTGAATATGGATTAACTAATTCTAAGAAATAAATTCGTCACTTTCCTGTAAGAATATTTGTGCATATACATCCAACTCCATAACTCGTATATATTGTTATCGCCAGATATTTATTGTCCTTCACATTTTTAGGTTCTCTTTCTGTATCTATCATGCTTAAGGGAATATCATATATATAGGAAATTTTGATCATTGGTAGCTAAGAATTTAACAACATATTTACAACAAAAACATTTTACAAGTCTTTTACTTGGTATAATAACGAATGTACGAGGAAATAAGTTTGGTATAGTCCACTAAAATACATTTCACCAACTACTTCACTTTTACTCATACATTTTCTGTTAAACAAATATTAAGTTTATCGTCGTAAAATACTCCTTATTTTACAACGGTCTTTCGAGGAATCTTTACATTCATCATAGAGCCGTTGTAAAAATTACATGTGTTTTACGACTAAAATGTTTCTTCGTTAATTTATTACTGCTTTACGAGGATTTTTTTTTGTACGTAAACTTCTCGTTGAATCGTCGTCAATTTACGATGACCATATTCCTCGTAAATGTTCCTAGTAGATCATATGTTTCTTGAAGTGCTTGTATGATAGGAGTTATGCAAGATTAGGTAATTGATCACTAGCAACACATCATGTGTCTCCAGATATTTATATATATATATATATATATATATATATATATATATATATATATATATATATATATATATATATTACCCATTTTCAATATCTTGATAATATAAATGTTTCACTAGAAAATAAAGTTAATGTGAATATAGCTGGTATAAGAACTGTTGAACTGAAGAACATAGTGAAGCTCATGAATGTGATATATTCCTTAATTCTGATTCAAACTTTTCAGCATATATGCTCTCACAATATATTTGAAATGTTGAATCAGGTTTGATGAAACAATTTGTAAAATACGTGAATATATTAAGGGAATAATGATTAGGAGAAGTAACCAGATCAACAATTTATATATTGTGGACATGGATTATATGTTATTTGTGACTCCTTCAGCAATCTCAATCTCTAGTGTCTATGTTCCTGAATCAGAAGTTTGGCACCAAAGTCTAATGTTTGGATGTTCTTAAGTTTTTTTTGTTGGGATAACGCATTAGAGAATAAAGATCATCATCAAACTCATTTTAAAACTTGTCACCTTGCAAAACAAAATATATTTTATTTGTTAGCCAAAAAAATAAGTTCAATAAAATCTTCGATTTGGTTCACATTGACAATTTAGAACTATTTGCAGGGACTTTGTATGATGGCTATAAGTAGTTTTTTGACTATACTAGACAACTATATATTTTTGTGAACTTGTTTTTTTTTTAATAAAAACCAAACCTGAGACAACTATAGTCTTTCATTATTTGTGGAAATGATTGAGGATCAGTATGTAGTTAGTATTAAAGAGGTAAGTTTTGACAATGCATCATAATTCAACTTCACTCAATTCTTAAAAGACAAATGAATAATTTCTTATTATTAATGTCCATAATTAAACAACACATCAAACTCTGTTGTACTGGCAAAACATCAACATATACTAAATATTGCAAGAGCGTTGATGTTCCAATCCAACATTCTCATTCTTTATTGAAGTGAATATATCCTTATTGCTGTCTAATTGATCAATACGACTCCTTCTCGAACTAAGTCCAAAAAATCTTCTTATGAGTTGTTGAAAATAAGTCTATGTATTACCATGCTTTGAGAGTGTTTGGTTGTTTCTGTTACAACTCTACTTTAACCAAAATGGAAAACAAGTTCTATCCAAGAAAAAGGGACCATGCATTTATTTGTTATCTATATGGTTATAAAAGATACAAACTGTTGAATTTAGAATGTCATCCAAATTTCTATCTCGGAATGTAATCTTTCAGAAAAGTGTATTCTTTTTTGCTGATACAAATGCATATGTTTGACTATGTGTTTCAAAACATTTCATATGAACATGTATCAGTGATACTAGAAGAACAGGATACTGTGATTCTAGATGAAGATGTCTCAGTGAATCAATATGATTATTATTTCAATGATTTCAGTTGATGTTGTCTCCATAATACTAGATGATTCAGTCAACAAGAAAATAGATTTGGTTACTAGCTCTACACAAACATTAAAACCACCTTATCACTTGAAAGATTATCACTACTATATTTTGCACAACCACTTAATTGGTCTCCAACTTTATATTTGATGAACATATGTCATTACCATATTAGATATATGTTAATGATATTATTAAGGAGCTCAAAGTCTTGAAATCTCTTATGAATGAAGAAAGCAAAACAAGAATCAACAAACATTTGGTATGTTTGTCCACTACCTTCTAGAAAAGAAGCCATTAGTTGTAAGTGAGTTTCAAAATCAAATACTTGGATGATGGTACACTTGAAAGATACAAAGTTCGTTTTGTAGAAAAATTTTACACTCAGAAAGAGGGGATTATACTATACTGATATACTTATATGTGGTAAAACTCACTTCTTCTTTGTTGATGCTCAGTGTCTCTGCATTTCGTCGATGACCTCTTTATCAGTTGGACATTTCTAATGTTTTTTCTGTGGTGACTTAATTGGAGAGATTTATACGAGGTTACTATGTGGATATTGTAACGCTCCGACCGCTCACAACTAATGAGCCTCCCGGTGCTTTAATTTTGTGGAGGCTCATTAGTCATTTACTGATCCTACAAACACCACATGATCTTTCCCGTATTTTGGCATCACTTACATGTTATCGCGAATCACTTCTCGATAGGTCACCCATCCTTCTACTACTCCAGATCAAGCATGCTTAACTCTAAAGTTATAAACGAATATGTTCCCAAAAAGGTAAGCGCACTTTGGTGAAATAGGTAGCCAAATTAATTTTATTAAGTCTTCTAACATATACCACAAACCGGGATGTTACAATTTGTCCCTTCTCAAAGAACGTAACATTCTTTTTGCGCCCTAAGATCTTTACTTATGTTAGTGTGAGCCCTCAAAGACTCCACATTCATCTGGGTTCAGCTCGGATACCACTTGTAACGCCCCGAACGCCAAGGCTAATAAACCTCCCACCCCCGTTCTCTTTGCATGTGGGCCCCGTTCTGTGCGACAGGCGGTGCGTTAAAGTTTTGGAGGCTCATTAGTCTTGTTTACTGACCATGCAATCACCACATGATTTTTTTCCATGCTTTAGACTCACTCACACGATATGGCAAATCACTTTCCAGTAGGTTACACATCTTTCTATTACTCCAGCTCAAGCATGCTTAACTCTGGAGTTTTAACAGATGTGTTTCCGAAAACATAAGTGCATTATAGTGACGTTGGTAGCCAAATCAATTCCCTTAAGTCTTGTAACATATAACACAACTCAAAATGTTACAAATATGTCAATACTAAGACGGAAAAACTACCACCAAACATTGTTTTCAATTGTTAAAATCAAAATATGACCGTAAACAAGCCTTTTGACAATGGTATATAAAGTTTGCAAACACTCTTCACTTAATGAGGTTTCAGAAGAATTATCATGATCAGACACTATTTATTAAGGTCGACAATGGAATGTTAGTGGCAGTTCTATTACATAGATGATATTATTATTGCCAACAACTCTGATGATGCATCTACTATGGTTAAGAATAAGCTTAATTCCTAGTTCAAACTTTATTATTTAGGTCCAGTGAAATATTTTTTGGGACCATAAATTGCAAAACTATCAGAAGAGATTTCAGTTTATCAACACAAAATATGCTATGTAGTTACTAACTGAAATATGATTGGTGGGTTGCAAACCATCTTTCATACATATTGAACCAAATTAGAAGTTGCTAAGAAAACAATGACAATGTGTTCAAAGATGTTAACTTGTATCGACATTTGATTGGAAACTATTTCATTTAAACAGATTCTCATATTATTGATATCATGAATAAACTATTATATCCAGCTTAGTTTTAGCTGCTTTAGTTAAGATGGAATTACTAAATATTTATTCTCCATCCTGATCTTTAAGGAAAATAATACATATACAAATAAAATACATATAAATATATGTATATGCTACATTGTATATACAACACATATGTATACACATTTACAAATAATGAAAATTAGAGTTATTTAAAGAGAAATTCCTAAAGATAGCTTTTTAATTTTTTTTTCACAAAATAGCTCATAACTAAAAAGTAATTAAAATATATTTACTTAAATGGTAAATATATCGTTGTATATCTAGGGTTAACTAACCTTAGACTTGAGTTTAACGTTAATGGGTGTAGTTTTTAGGTGTGGAGCTTAAATTATTTTAAAAATAAAAATAAATATTCAAAATAAAAAATTTAGAAATAGTTTCAAAAATTCTTTTTCAATTTTTTAAAAAACATTGAATTTTTAAAAATATTTTTATAAAAGGTTCAAATTAAAAAACATATAATACAAAATTATAAAAAAAATCTTTTTATTATTTATATATCTAAAAAGCAAGGGGTAGAAAATTCTTTTATCTATTTAATGAAACTTCTTTTGATCATTTGTCTCTGTAAATAATATTTTTGTGATAAAACCTTTAAGATTGTTATTTACGAGAATTACTTTTATTTTTATGCATTTTAATATATTTCATACTTAACTAATCTTCATTGTGGAAATTATTTAATGGAAAGAGGTTTATCAAAAGGTTCAAAGACAAGAAAAACGAAGGGTAAAATCAAAAAATATTTGTAAAAAAAATTCATCTCGTCACAACCTACAGGTACTGTAAAAATTCTAAAAATTAATAATGTTAAAATAATGCTAATTTATTAATTTATAGAACTATATGCTTAAACAGTTTACTTTTAGCTTTATATTCTTAATAATTTGATTAAAAATATTTCACATATTATATATTTATTAAATATTATTTATTGAAATATTATTTATTTATTAGCTTATTAAATATTTTTATCCATCTTGAATATGTATTATTTTATATATAATTCAATAAAATAAAATTTAAAGTTAAAATTAAAATAAAATTAGAAATAAATTCATTTCAAATAAATAATAAATGCGTTGTTTATATTTATATGTTTATATAATTTCTATATATTAATTATTAATTTATAATTTAGTTTGTCTATATTTATTTAAAAGTTTTCTAAATATTATTATATTATTATTATAATTAAATTATTTCATATTTTACACTAGTATAGTTCAGAATTAAAAAAATATCAATTTATCTTGTTCATTATTTATCAAGTTTATTTCATATTTTATTAGCAATATAGTAAAACAATATTATTTTGATATCAGTATTCTTTTTAAGGCATTCTTTTACCTTTTTAACGTATTCTAGTTATTGTTACCGTTTTTAGTACCAATTAGTTTTATATTTATTTTTCAGAATAATTTTCAGCGAAAAGTAGATAATTATATGCCTTTGTGGAATATCTAGTAATCGTGGAAACATATAGGATTTGACATTAGTTTGTGTACAAATATGATACGTCCCAAATAATAAAATTTATATACGTACTAGAGTATCGTTGACCTTAAGACTTGCTTGTGAGTTATCTTCACAATATCTACACGGAGTTTTGTTTCTATTTTTTTTGTGAATAGTAATATGCGGAAGAACTGCCAAACAAGTACATTATGTTATGTTGTAATAGTAACAAAAATATCTAAATATATAAAGATTTTTATTACTATTTATTATAGTATTTTGCGGTCTATCATCATTATAAAGAAACATTTATATATAAGGTCACTTTTTTATCTTTCTAATATCATAATAAATCACTTGTTGCTAGTATAACACTTTATCACAAGAAATCACACACATTAGCTATATGAATTCCAAAACTACATTTCTTTCTTCTTTCTTCTTTCATTAATTTCACTTTTATTATCTCTTACTCATCACATATCTGGGGACTTAAAAAATATACCGGGGTCCATTGTATTTCTTCATCGTCTTCTTCCTTCTTGTTTATTTTTATTTTTGTAAAAATAATTTGTTCCCACCAGATTTCTTCCTCATCGTCTCCTTTAGATTTTTTATAAAATCTTCGACCCAATCAATTATTTTTTTATAGACTACAGACACTTTTATCCGCTCTCATGTGCCGGATCTCCAAAAATCCAGTCACCGATCCAAAAAATTTAAGGGTAAATCACCAACCGGAGATTTTTGGCAACAAACTCAAAAATAAGACGCTGAGGAAGAGGATGAATCCATTGACTTTAGAAACGAGAAAGCTCAACGAAAATGTATGGATCTGTTCAGCTCTTCCAATTCGTAACTGTATATTGATTTATCGTTTCATGCTACGACTTGATTCACTTTTTCTCTTTGATAATTTCACTTGAAATTAGGCTTTATGTGCTAAAAATTTTGCATTTTTAGGGATTGAATGAAGCAATACAATTGAAATTTTGTCTCTAACTTGTTTATATGGATTGTTGAAAAGTTCACATCTTTAGGGATTAAAGCTCTCAAACTTGTTATCGATGAGGCAAACTAGTACAAATCTTTCAAACCCTTGTCTAAGACTCGTCCCAAAATATTTGTTTTCCCTATGCCAGATATATATAGAGCTTGATTTTGTGTAGATGATGTACCTAGTTTGTTTCTTTTTACTATTTTTTTTGTCAAGTCACAAAAATGGTGTGATATGTGTACCAACGAGCACTTTGCTGCCTTGCATAATTTTAAATATACAACCGCGTGTAACTAATTTGTAAATCTATAAGTAATTAATGGTAATTGCAGTAAAGTGTATATGTATATGTATGTCCATTCACGAACCAATATATATGCGTATATCGATGAACTAAGTGTACATTTGGACAACAAGTGAGGTACATATGTACCTCTATGAGTGTGGATATCAATGTACCATCGTACATGTGGATATGTACAAACAAGCGTACGGAAGTGTACATATGGACAATGCTAATCTAGAATTTTTTGTTGACCTGTTTGTTGTTACATTCATCAAATATTAGAGCTGGTTTGTCCACCTTGCTCATGTATCAAAAAAATTATAAGACCATCAATCACATTGCTATAGCATACCAAACTTAAGAAGCTATACTGAAACTTCAACTCCAGTCTATAACTCATAAACCCCCAAGAAATAAGAACAATTTCTAAAAGAATGAATATGTGTATATGAACATGGGTGTACATGTGGATATTGTGAAATGAAATATAGAGGCAGAAAAATCGGTGTACATATGGATATTAGTTTTAATGTACATCATATGAATTTTGTGATTCTTTTTGGTTAAGTAGTTTAAACAATTGGTATATATATGTGATTATCATTGGTCGTAAGTTTGTGTTGGCTGAGTGTTTGCTTAACATAGAGTGCATGTCTACGCAATAGTGTGGTGTACGCATGTACAATGGGAGATACATGTATATATGGACAATGTTTTGATTCAGCATCAAATGTCCATATATCAACGATATCTACTCCATGATAGTTTTTACTTTTTTTGGTAAACTTGAAAATATATTGGATTTAAGCCACAGCCCAACAGCCACAACCTCACAAAAGAGTTAACTACAACACATGGACTTTCCAATCCCAACAGACCTACACGCAGGTTGTACACCATCTTGACATGTTCACATTTACACTGTCTAGATATATCCATATGTACACCGTCTACGCATGTCCATGTGTACACTGATGCGATTCTTCAACGAATTATCCATTTGTACACTGTTGTGGTTCTTCAATGAACTGGCCATGTTTTTAACATCATTCTTATTTACATGTCCAAACATGCCGGTTCCTATTCAAATCTCTTCAAAATCTTCATTTTTATCTTTAACCGGAGCATTAACTGAAAATAAACAAAACTCAATCACTCGGGAATTAATAAAAATTAGAAAATAACTCGAGTGAGAACTGTAGAGAAGAAATTGATCGACCAAAAGAAGGACAATGGTTTTGATACATACATGATCAGGTGGAGACAACGACGACTGAGACAGATCTGGTGATAGTAGAAGAAGAGTAGTGGATGTGTAGGTTAAATATATATTTAAAGTGGTAATCAAACTCATACAGTCGGAGAACTATGGAAAGTGAAGGGGAATAGACGACCAGAGATTTTCAGGGAAGACATGGAGGAGTTGACTGGGACGAGAAGAAAAAGAAACTTGTGGTATTTACAATGGATGAGTACTTCTCAGATTGAAATTCTGCGAATCAAACTGTAGTGGGTTAGTCAAATCTCAAAGTAGGCATGGAAAAATGAATGAGAGAAGATTTTCTTGGTGTTTGAAGTAATCGTCTCCGTCTACTAAAACTTCAGAGTTGAGATAAGGAAGGTAAAGAGATGAAGTAAAAAATTGAGATAATGATGTCTTTGTGTGACTGTGATTAAAAGAATTAAAATCATTTTATGTTTTCCATAGAGCTACTTTATTCTCACGTGGCTCAGAAAAGGGAAATTGGAAATAGACATAGTTATTAGCTAAGGACATGTTTGTCATTTTACCTCTATAAACTATCTCAAGAGCACAAAGTGACTTCCAATGTTATAAAAACTCACAACGTGACCTTATGTGAAAATAATTCTTAAATTAACTATTAGTTACTCCCTCTTAGAGAAGATAGAATATCCATATTTTAATAATGTTTTCTCTTTCATTCTCTTTTTAAACTATAAAATACTAGTGGCGTAGTTCCGCGCAAGCGCGGACTATTGTCTTTTGTTATGTCTATTTGTGGGTCGTTGTTAAGTTATTGTATTTTGTGTATAGATTATATGTTAAAATATAACTGTTCATATATGTTATATTGTGAAATTAGAGATTTTTTCTTTTCATGAACTCCAACTTGAGGGTATAGATATTAGGTTGTAGTACACTTCTATTGGGATGCACATATTTATTATTTTTGTTTTTGTTAATCTTTTTAGTTGGTCTTGATGTATATTTTGGTATGACTTTCTCTTTGTATTTAAGCTTTTCTAAATATAATAAAATTTAAATTTTTTTGGCATAGTTGTGTCAGAGCAGAGATCTGAGAAAATTCTGCGATGGAGTTATTTTCTGTTACCAATCTAAAACATAAAAAAAAGACACACACACACTTCTCACGATAGAACAATCTCTTCACCTGTCTCACCGCATGCTTTTAAAGTCTGTCTTTGCTTGCCCCACCATTCCACAAATAGCAAATGTTTTCGAGCCTTATCAGAGTTTCCAGCCTTCTTGTGCATGTCTATCATCTAAAAGAGTCTCAAACACCTTTTCAGCTTCTTTAAACCTGTTCCCCTCTACGAAAGTCTTAAGTAAGATCTGATGAGTTACAACAGAAGGCTCTGGGCCTGAAGACTGCATCCTACAAAAAATGGCTTCAGCGTTGTTGCATTTGCCTCCTCTTCAATAATTCCATGAGAGTTGTATAAGAGTTTCCGAAATGAAAACGTTCTTTCACCTCGCATTAACAATGCCATCGATGTTTGCTTTCTTTTTTTTACTGAATTCTCCCTGCGTCATATCGAAACCCCTCGTCCCTTCACATTCAGAATGTGGCCTTCTCATTAAGCATTCATTCTCTGTTTTTTTCTTTTTAAAAAATTTAAACTTTATATGCCCACCGGCGACAATCACCAGAACATGAAAATGATGGTTGCTCTGTTCAACAATGTCGACAGCAGCATCAATGAGCTGTCCATACGACGTTGGCCCTTTACAACAAAAACTATTCAGAAGCTTGTGGTTTGGTAATGAAGGTAGAGATGTTACTATAGAGAGAAAAAAAAATACTTGATAGAAGAAAGTTAGATGTGATTCTTCTATAACATGGTAAGACATGAATTGTCACTGTGCAAACTGAACACTTCCTCGCCATGGGTCGTAAGCTCGTAGCTGAATAATGATGAAAAAAAAACTCAGTGAGTAAAGATTGAAGATGAGATTGTTTTGGGAAAAAAACTTAGTTGCCAAAGTTAGGTTGGAGGATGTTATTAAGACGGATGGAACTTGGAGCGATTTGACTTCCTTGGAGTTATATCTCCTGTGTAAAACGTTGAGCATTGATGAAAGGATTAATAGGATGAAGATAGAGTAATGAAGTCGCCCTTACGTTAGGTTAGATGGTCATCTAGTAAGTGATTTTAGCATATATGACATGGCACATTCTTGATTTATGATTGGTTGGATTTTTTATGCTTACGTGGACACCCTAAGAATTTTAGTTGAATCCCTTTTATATATTGGGATTATCATGTATTTAACCAAATACATATCCTTTTATTCAGCGGAATTTATAAGAGTTTATGGCGTTGATTAGACCATTCTCACGTTTAGTAAAAGCTGTGTTTGGAAATACGTTAGGCATTAGTCGGGCGATCGGTTCACATCTAGCGAGTTAGTAAGAATTTGAGGATTAATCAGAGAGTAATTAAGAACTAGTTTTAATATTTTTAAATTATAAATATATATATACATATAAACATAATATGATGTGTTGGTATAGTGGCGCGCGATGTTGTATGTGTAGATTGAGGTTCATGGTTTGATCTACCGATGATGCATATTAATTTTACGGATAAATTTTTTTTAAAACACCTAGCAAAGATCCTATATCGGTTAAATGTGACAAGGATAAGGGTTGAAGACTTGTATAAATAATTATCGGCCAGTATGAGTCCTTACTTGCAATTGGACTTTAAACACAAGTCCATAATTTGCCAAATAGTTGAAATTTATGTGGGATTAGACGGATAAAATCGATCTAAAAACTGATTAATCCCAATTAGTCACCCGTTACTCGGTTATCCGTGTAACTAAGCTTGTTTGACCATA
>MU107504.1:1581-14291 GCA_012274485.2 Sinapis alba
AGCCTTATCCAAACTAATGGAAGGATTTAACTTAACGGATCATGGACTGTCAGGACTGGTCCCATCAGTACATGAAAAATGACCCATACGTACTGATAGGCTGATTTGATCAGCCATCCGTACTGCCAGGAAGGACCAAGGACTGTCCAGACTTGTCCATCAAGCCATTAAAAAATGACCCATGCATACTGATAGGCTGATATGATCAGTCTTAACCGTACCGAATGGAAGGATTTAACTGAACGAACGATGGACTGTATAGACTGGTCCCTTCAGTACATGAAAAATGACCCATACGTACTGATAGGCTGATATGATCAGCCATCCGTACTGCCTAGAAGGACCAAGGACTGTCCAGACTTGTCCATCAGGCCTTGAAAAGTCGACCCATACATACTGATAGGCTGATATGATCAGCCTTAACCGTACTGAATGAAAGGATTTAACTGAACGGACGATGGATTGTCTAGACTGGTCCTTTCAGTACTGAAAAATGACCCTTGCGTACTTATAGGCTGATACGATCAGCCATCCGTACTGCCTGTAAGGACTAAGGACTGTCCAGACTGGTCCATCAGGCCATAAAAAATTGACCCATACGTACTGATAAGGTGAATGGAAGTATCTAACTCAACGGACCATGGACTGTCCAGACTGGTCCCATCTGACCATGAAAAATCGACCCATACGTACTGATATGCTGATATGATCAGCCTTAACCATACTGAATGGAAGGATTTAACTCAACGGACAATGGACTGTCCGGACTGGTCCCAACAGTACATGAAAAAGACCTATATGTATTGATAGGCTGATACGATCAGCCATCCTTGCTGCCTGGAAAGACCAAGGACTGTCCAGACTGGTCCATCAGGCCATTAAAAATCGCCCCATACGTATTGATAGGCTGAAATGACCAGCCTTATCCAAACTGAATGGAAGGATTTAACTCAACGAACCATGGACTGTCCAGACTGGTCCCATCAGTACATGAAAAATGACCTATACGTACTGATAGGCTTATACCATCAGCCATTCGTACTACCTGGAAGGACCAAGGACTGTCTAGACTTGTCCATCAGGCCATGAAAAATCGACCCATACATACTGATACGGTAATATGATCAGCCTTAACCGTACTGAATGGAAGGATTTAACTGAACGGACGATGGACTGTCCGGACTGGTCCGTTCAGTACATGAAAAATGACCCTTACGTACTTATAGGCTGATACGATCAGCCATCCGTACTGCCTGGAAGGACCAAGGACTGTGTAAGACCGAACCCGGCCGCCTAGGCCACGGTCGATGCCTCACGTTGCTCGGTCCACACACTGACCGAACCTCTCAATTTTTTTAACCTTTCCTTTTATAGATTGCCCTTAAGACGAAGGTTTACTTAGCTCTTAGTTAAAGACTACCTTAGTCATTGCCTAGCTTAGATCCTTTCAATTTATGCACAGCGGAATATTATCTACTTAACCATTGGACTAACTCCAATCTAATACTGGTCCGGTCGAATCACCTCAGCTAATGGTAGTACACTCAACTACCAGCTAGCTCAAAGGTCGATCCTACCTAAACCAAGTCATACCAGTTACGAGGTTCCATTCCCCTAACCATTCTATCTAGATCTAAGCAAACAATTGCTAGATCTTACCTTTGCCACATCCATGGAGCTTGTTAGCTCATCGGTCCCAGCTGGCTTAGCTGTTTAACTAGCTCATCCAGCTAGCTGAGCTGAATCACTTCACCTGAGGTTCCATCTCTTCCAGCTGATCGAGCTGCGAGGTAGCTTCTCCCAGCTTCCCGTCCACTCGTACATCTTCCTTATACCTGTATAAACCCTTCCCCTTGGTACTTAGTCATTCAGACAACCATCCCCACAGACCATGTACCTTCGGGAAGTCTTCAACTACAAAAACGACCTCAAGAAAACATGCTCCAAAAATTGATTAAAATTCATGAAAACTCCTGATAATTCCCCACTAAGAGATTCCCATAATCAGAATCCAATGAATCGACCCAGAACATATGGATTCTGATCATGACCAGTCCGTTCAGTCAGAATTGACATCATCAAATCAATTCCGAAAACTAATTAAAATTTACGATAATTCATGATAAATCACCACTAAGGGATTCCCAAATGGGTTTCCCCAAATTCGGCCTAGATCATATAGATCTCGGCCATGATCACTCCGGCCAAGGGCAAGGACTATGTTCCTGAACCGACCAAGGCCTTGGTTCAGTGCCTCCATGTATTAGGAGTATGCTCCTCTGGAGTCAAGTCCTCTCATGGACTAATAATTCCCATCATATCCCAAGTCAATCAACCAACCACCCCACATGACTCAAAACTGATGAGTCTTCACACTTACCTAACCGGCCATGGAACCATGTCCCAATGGAACCGATTAATCTTGCTCTTACAACCGGTGCATCCTTTGATCAATCAGATCAGACACCTTGATCCATCATCTATGGATCAGGTCGTCTATCCTTGCCCATGATCAGATCACATACGGCCTTCCTTGTATAATCACACCGGCTCCATACTTGTGGTCCATGCCCACAAGTACTAGCCTTGCTCATCTCCTTTGCTTGGTGTGGGTTCCAAACGAATTGAACCTTGAACTCCCCATGGTTCCTCTTATACTAGGACTCCCATGTGACTCATCAATGGGACGGATCAATGGTTCACACCATGCTCAAACCCAACACAATCCATGATCCATCATGGGTCACTATCCAATGAATACCATCTAACTATCATCCCACATGGATGAGTTAGATCAGCAATGATCCGCCCCTTATCTCAGGGTCCTTGATCCTTAGTTTACACCACCATATATGGTGTTCAATGGGCGTGCCATACCTGACCTTAACACACCACAAGAAACAGCAATATAACTAGAAAGTAATCATAAACATGTTACCTTATCAATGATGTTTGTAGATCTTGTGCCATCTCTTGTCAAGTGAGGCCTTGATATTCCAGAGAACAACTACATCAAGTCTTATCACATACCTCCAGTATTGATAAGATCCAATCAAGGGTCGCACCAAAGTTCCCATCCATGGAACTCCCATGAAACCAGTTTCTGCACTGCATCAGCCTTCAAGGCTGTCTTGGCCTTTGAGAGTTGAGTCCGGCCTTCTCCCTTCTCTCCTTACCATTTTAGTGTGTCCCCAGAACATATAGGAAGCCTAGGAACTGTTAATCCATGATCAAATACCACCCAAGGGTCGTGCATCACTTCCCCCTTTGTTGCCCATGAAACTGCCTTTCTACATACATCTGCCTTCAAGGCTGTCTCAGCTATTGGAATTGAATTCCGGTCCTCCATATTATCTCCAGGATATTTGCATGTGTTATATGGATGTAGAGTAAGCCCAGGGCGTGGCAAACAATAATCAAAACCCATCACAGGGTCGTTCTCCACTCCCCTCTGGATTGCCCTCTAAACTGCCTCTTTGGTGCCTTCACACCACTCCTGGTCTTGGATGTTGAATCCGACCATCTCTATGTTTTTCTCTGATTTTCTTTGTGTTTCAGGGTGAAGAAGGAAGCCCTGTCGTGCCTGCAAAGGCACGGACTTTCCTGCCTTATATAGAAGAAGGGGTGGTTACTTCTTAACCATTGCATCCCTTCGGTATCAATTCTGGCCATTGATTTAATCAATGGTCCAGATCACACCCATTCGACCATAAATGCCTCCCTTGCCATCCCTTGGTCAGTAACTGTACCCTGTCATATCCCCCACGTGCCTAGACCCAATCCCCAGCCCCTGGACCGAGCATATGGACCACCTGATCCATTGCCCCAATGGTCGGACCACACGGACCATCCACCTGACCCGACCACAACCCGGACTGGTCCAACTGCCCAATACTTGAACACTCAGTCCAGCTGAGTTGAGCTGACCCCAAGCTTACCTAGCTGAGTGAACTAGTCCATCCAGATAAGGGAGCTGACACACTCTACTTGAGCTCCAACCGAGCTCCGTTCAGCTAGTTGAGCTTCTTGCTTGCATCGCCTAGCTGTTGTATATTGCGTCCAGCTTGCTTTCTTTATCTTATTCAACCCTTCTAAGTCCCTTGGTCTATTTCCAGACTTAGAATAAGGTTTCCCATGATCCACTCTGATCATTCTCTTCATCGAGCTTCACCCGGACTTTGTCCAGCTACCGGATTGCTCATGCAACTATTATGAGCTTGGCTCTTCCTTGTTTTGGTTAAGTTCCAACTATCTGATTCCCTTAACCACGTTCTTGGACCATGAGACGATTGTCTTTAAGTCATGTGACCTGACTGGTGCATCTCCTCGCACCATGACTGTGCCCGAAGGCCTTATCTAGAATCAGGGACATGACAAGTCTCCCCCACTTGAGATGGATTCGTCCTCGAATCCAGTGGTGCTGACCTCTTGTCTTATGACAAAGGTTCCAACCGAGAACTCCTTTGCACCCGGAACATGAAACATGCTGGATTGATTCTTCCTAACCAATCTGTTTGCATCTCCTCCATGTTCTTTCTCACTGATCTCATCTTTGATCAGCATATCAACATTCTCCCCCACTTGGATGGAACACTCTTTGAATCCGAACCAAGTGGTGTTATCTGCCTTCTGAACATGTCTCGCATACGTGACTTGTGTTACCAGATCCAACTTTCTAGGTTGCGGTCCTAGTATCCACCAAGTCTATGTCTTTCCTTTGGGAGTTATCTTCTTTAGACTCTTATCCTTCCCTTGATTGTAGTCAATGACTAGATCGTTTCCAGTCTCTAGGAACATGCTACGTACTTTGAGCCTCAGCAGATTTAACCAATCTCCAAGCCACTTGATGCACCAGCCAAAATCCTAGTGGACATGTTCCAATCTTTAGGCCGCTCACTCTACCATGAGTCCTAACAGATTGTTACGTTTCCTTAAGTCCTTCCCGGACACTAAGGTTCATGATCTCAGCCACAACGTACTGGATCATCCCTTAACCAACCACAGCCTTTCCCGGCTTGGCCATATTGCGGTCTTAGTCTCTACAAGACTAAACCGCCTGAACTTGACTTCTGTCCATCACCGGCCTTGGTCATATTTTTATCCTGGTCCATTTAGGACATGATCATATTCCGGTCCTGGTCCACTCAAGGACTCGACCGTGCATCCCGACCATAGGTCCATCTCAGAGTAGGTCGTGTCCTGATCCTCGTCCATCACCGGACTTGATCATATTGCGGTTCTGGTCCACTCCGGGACTCAACCGTCTCACCCAAACCATAGGTCCCTCTCCAACTTGGTTGTAATGCGATCCTTGTTCCTCACTGGACTCGATCGTCTTGAACCCAACCCTAGGTCAATCTCCGACTTGGTTGTACTGTGATCCTCGTCCCTCACTGGACTTGATCTCATTCGGACTCATTTGAGTATGCCAACCCTTGTCCCTCTCTGGACGGTTGCATACCAAACCTGGTTCTCAAGTGCTTGGCTATCTCGGCAAGAGCCATTATGTAGAGACTTTTGGATCATGGGGCCATCCCTGGTCCAGTTCTATTATGAATGGGTCCGACCTATCAGGGGGAATGCCCTGTAGTGACCTAAACACCTCATGGAACTCTCAGACCAGCGGTATTCCCTCCGGGTCACCACCCCCTACGACCTCCTTAGTGGCGATTGTGGCCAGATAAGTTTCACAACCCTTCCTCAGCATCCTCTCAACATGGATTGCTGACACCACCAAGCATCCAGAGATCGGACGTATACCTTGGAATCTGATCGGAGATCCACACCCACTCTCAAACTGCACGCGCTCCCGGTGACAGTCAAGAGTGGCCCGATTCTTTCCAAGCCTGTCCATACCTAATATCACCTCGTGATTCTTTAGGTGGACTACCACAAGATCCACATGCATGAACCTGTCTTGGATCACCACTGGGATGTCCTGAATCACCCCTAGTGAACTCATAACTTGCACACCGGCCGCGTTCACTACCCCAGGACAATGCCCCATTCCCAACTAGAACTACCACAAGATCCACAGACATGACCCTGTCTTGGATCACTACTGGAATGTCCTGAATCACCTCTAGTGAACTCATAACTTGCCACCGGCCGCGTTCACTACCCCATGACAATTCCCTGTTCCCAACTGGAACAACCCCTTTCCGGGCATCCCTGGACACACAAAACTATGTGTAGCTCCAGTATCGAAAAGTACGTGTGTTTCCACACCACCGATCATTAAGTACTTAGATGAGTAGGATTTTCGGTTTGATCACACATTTGGAAAATGTCCCATACCATTCTCCAAAGCTTCACACTTTTTTGAACAATCCCTACAATTCACAAAAGTGTTTATAGTATACCTCAAACCTCATCATACTAAGGTACTTAACATCGTTCTTTCCAGTTCCTCTTGGAATTGACCCATTCCATTCACTTAATCTTAAGGAATCCTACCTTGGCTTACACAAAGTCCAATCTGATCCATCTGATCACAAGCCCACTCATGTACTAGCCGTGTAGCGTCTCCCTTAGACCAACATGAACATTGCATATGCTCACTTGTTTTGAACGGCCACCAAGGAATAACACTAACCCCCAAGAGAGTGCTGCATGTTTCTTTCAACCTAAGTCACTCTCTGGTCCATGTTACTTCCCTTGTCCAGGTCGCCCATACAAAGATCTTGCATAGCGTCCATCATCCATTCCGTCTATTACTTCCAAACAGCTAGATAACTAACCATTCTGTTTTCAGGGTCTTGCCCTTGGAGAGTGCATCTTGGCTAAGCCGGCTCATCTTGGAACTTCCCCGTTCACAAGCATGAAAACCCAACCTTACCTCGACTCTCACTTGGCTCACCACAGCTAAGGTTCCAAGTCATCTCAGTTTTCAGAAATAATTTCAGTTATAGATCTATAACTTTGAGCAGCGAGTTGAGCTGAAGTTACAAACCAATCAGCTCCTCCACGCATCTGCCTCAAAAGGATCCACACTACCTGAGAAATGCTTTAGTTCCCATCGGAGCTATGTGCTCCAGCACACTCAGGTAGTCCACTTTCCGAGCTGCCTAGCTTGTGGATCAATCTCAACCACCTCAGCTATTGGCACAGCTCGACCACTGGCTGCCGGAGCAGCTGTCTGATCCACCGGTTAGTCCTTCCATCGCTTGCAACAATGTTTGGATCAGACCGGTTCCCAATCTGAGAGGATTCAGCTTCCCCCCTCTGGTTCTTATTTCAGCTGCACCTCAGCTCATTCCACCCGAACCTCAGTAGGGTCGATTTGATTTAGAGGCAATCCAGATTCATTATTAACCTGCTCCAACTGAGTCGGCAACAAAAACTGGTGGATTAACCCCATCAGCATCCACTTGTCCGGATGTGTGGGTGAACAACCACAACCCAACTATCCTAGAATCAACCTGGCTCTGATACCAACTTGTAAGACCCGAACCCGGCCGCCTAGGCCGCGGTCGATGCCTCATGTTGCTCGGTCCACACACTGACCGAACCTCTCAATTTTTTTAACCTTTCCTTTTATAGATTGCCCTTAAGGCGAAGCTTTACTTAGCTATTAGTTAAAGACTACCTTAGTCATTCACTAGCTTAGATCCTATTAATTTATGCACAGTGGAATATTATCTACTTAACCATTGGTCTAACTCCAATCTAATACTGGTCCGGTCGAATCACCTCAGCTAATGGTAGTACCCTTAACTACCAGCTAGCTCAAAGGTCGATCCTACCTAAACCAAGTCATACCAGTTACGAGGTTCCATTCCCCTAACCATTCTATCTAGATCTAAGCAAACAATTGCTAGATCTTAACTTTGCCACATCCACGGAGCTTGTTAGCTCATCGGTCCCAGCTGGCTTAGCTGTTTAACTAGCTCATCCAGCTAGCTGAGCTGAATCACTTCACCTGAGGTTCCATCTCTTCCAGCTGATCGAGCATCGAGGTAGCTTCTCCCAGCTTCCCGTCCACTCGTACATCTTCCTTATACCTGTATAAACCCTTCCCCTTGGTACTTAATCATTCAGACAACCATCCCCACAGACCAAGTACCTTTTGGAAGTCTTCAGCTACAAAAACGACCTCAAGAAAACATGCTCCAAAAATTGATTAAAATTCATGAAAACTCCTGATAATTTCCCACTAAGAGATTACCATAATCAGAATCCAATGAATCGACCCAGACCATATGGATTCTGATCATGACCAGTCCGTTCAGTCAGAATTGACATCATCAAATCAATTCCGAAAAACTAATTAAAAACCACGATAATTCATGATAAATCACCACTAAGGGATTCCCAAATGTGTTTCCCCAAATTCGGCCTAGATCATATAGATCTCGGCCATGATCAGTCCGGCCAAGGGCAAGGACTATGTTCCTGAACCGGCCAAGGCCTTGGTTCAGTGCCTCCATGTATTAGGAGTATGATCCTCTGGAGTCAAGTCCTCTCATGGACTAATAATTCCCATCCTATCCCAACTCAATCAACCAACCACCCCACGTGACACAAAACTGATGAGTCTTCACACTTACCTAACCGGCCATGGAACCATGTCCCAATGGAACCGATTAATCTTCCTCTTACAACCGGTGCATCCTTTGATCAATTAGATCAGACACCTTGATCCATAATCTATGGATCAGGTCGTCTATCCTTGCCCATGATCAGATCACATACGGCCTTCCTTGTATAAACACACCGGGTTCATACTTGTGGTTCATGCCCACAAGTACTAGCCTTGCTCATCTCCTTTGCTTGCTGTGGGTTCCAAACGAATTGAACCTTGCACTCCCCATGGTTCCCCTTATACTAGGACTCCCATGTGACTCGTCTGGGACGGATCAATGGTTCACACCATGATCAAACCCAACACAATCCATGATCCATCATGGATCACTATCCAATAAATACCATCTAACTATCATCCCACATGGATGAGTTAGATCAGCAATGATCCGCCCCTTATCTCAGGGTCCTGGATCCTTAGTTTACACCACCATATATGGTGTTCAATGGGCGTGCCATACCTGACCTTAACACACCACAAGAGACAGCAATATAACTAGAAAGTAATCATAAACATGTTACCTTATCAATGATGTTTGTAGATCTTGTGCCATCTCTTGTCAAGTGAGGCCTTGCTCTTCCAGAGCACAAATCCATAAAGTCTTATCACATACCTCCAGTATTGATAAGATCCAATCAAGGGTCGCACCAAAGTTCCCATCCATGGAACTCCCATGAAACCAGTTTCTGCACTGCATCCATCCGCCTTCAAGTCTGTCTTGGCCTTTGAGAGTGAAGTCCGGCCTTCTCCCTTCTCTCCTTACCATTTTCGTGTGTTCCCAGAACACATAGGAAGCCTAGGAAGTGTTCATCCATGATCAAATACCACCCAAGGGTCGTGCATCACTTCCCCCTTTGTTGCCCATGAAACTGCCTTTCTACACACATCTGCCTTCAAGGCTGTCTCAGCCATTGGAATTGAATTCCGGTCCTCCATATTGTCTCCAGGCTATTTGCGTGTGTTATATGGATGTAGAGTAAGCCCAGGGCGTGGCAAACAATAATCAAAACCCATCAGACGGTCGTTCTCCACTCCCCTCTTGATTGCCCTCTAAACTGCCTCTTTGCTGCCTTCACACCACTCCTGGTCTTGGATGTTGAATCCGACCATCTCTATGTTTTTCTCTGATTTTCTTTGTGTTTCAGGGTGAAGAAGGAAGCCCTGTCGTGCCTGAAAAGGCACGGACTTGCCTGCCTTATATAGAAGAAGGGGTGGTTACTTCTTAACCATTGCATCCCTTCGGTATCAATTCTGGCCATTGATTTAATCAATGGTCCAGATCACACCCATTCGACCATAAATGCCTCCCTTGCCATCCCTTGGTCAGTAACTGTACCCTGGCATATCCCCCACGTGCCTAGACCCAATCCCCATCCCTTGGACCGAGCATATGGACCACCTGATCCATTGCCCCAATGGTCGGACCACACGGACCATCCACCTGATCCGCCCACAGCCCGGACTGGTCCAACTGCCCAATACTTCAACACTCAGTCCAGCTGAGTTGATCTGACCCCAAGCTTACCTAGCTGAGTGAACTAGTCCATCCAGATCAGGGAGCTGACACACTCTACTTGAGCTCCAACCGAGCTCCGTTCAGCTAGTTGAGCTTCTTGCTTGCATCGCCTAGCTGTTGTATACTGTGTACAGCTTGCTTTCTTTATCTTATTCAACCCTTATAAGTCCCTTGGTCTATTTCCAGACTTAGAATAAGGTTTCCCATGATCCACTCTGATCATTCTCTTCATCGAGCTTCACCCGGACTTGGTCCAGCTACCGGATTGTTCATGCAACTCTTATGAGCTTGCCTCTTCCTTGTTTTGGTTAAGTTCCAACTATCTGATTCCCTTAACCACGTTCTTGGACCATGAGACGATTGTCTTTAAGTCATGTGACATGACTGGTGCATCTCCTCGCACCATGACTGTGCCCGAAGGCCTTATCTAGAATCAGGGACATGGTCTGTCCGAAGTGGTCCCATCAGTACATCAAAAATGACCTATATGTACTCATAGGCTGATAGCATTAGTCATCCGTACTGCCTGGAAGGAACAAGGACTGTCCTGACTGGTCCATCAGGCCATGAAAAATCGACCCATACGTATTGATAGGCTGATATGGTTAGCCTTAACCGTACTCAATCGAAGGATTTAACTCAACGAACCATGGACTGTCCAGACTGGTCCCATCAGTACATGAAAAATGACCTATACGTACTGATAGACTTATACCATCAGCCATTCGTACTGCCTGGAAGGACAAAGGACTGTCCAGACTTGTCCATCAGGCCATGAAAAATCGACATATACATACTGATAGGCTGATATAATCAGCCTTAACCGTACTGAATGGAAGAATTTAACTCAACGGATCATGGACTGTCAGGAATGGTGCCATCAGTACATGAAAAATGACCCAACGTACTGATTGGCTGATTTGATCAGCCATCCGTACTGACAGGAAGGACCAAGGACTGTCCAGACAGGTCCATCAGGTCATGAAAATCGACCCATACGTACTGATAGGCTGATATGAACAGCCTTAACCATACTGAATGGAAGGATTTAACTTAACGGACAATGGACTGTCCAGAAGGGTCCCATCAGTACATGAAAAATGACCAATACATACTGATAGGCTGATACGATCAGCCATCCGTACTTCCTGGATGGACCAAGGACTGTTCAGAATGTACCATCAGGCCATGAAAAATTGACCCACACGTATTCATTAGCTGATATGATTAGCCTTATCCGTACTGAATGGAAGGATTTAACTCAATGGACCATGGACTGTCTAGACTGGTCCCATCAGTACATGAAAAATGACCCATAAATACTGATATGATGATACGATCAGCCATCCATACTACCTGGATGGACCAAGGACTGTCCAGACTTGTCCCATCAGTACATAAAAAATGACCCATATGTACTCATACGATGATACAATCAGCAATCCATATTGCCTGGATGGACCAAGGACTGTCCAGACTGGTCCATCAAGACATGAAAAATCGACCCATACGTATTGTTAGGCTGATATGATCATCCTTAACCGTACTGAATGGAAGTATTAAAGTCAACGGACCATGGACTGTCCAGACTGGTCCCATCAGTACATGGGAAATCACCCATACGTATTGATAGGCTGATACGATCAGCCATACGTACTGATAGGCTGATATGATCAGCCATCCGTACTGCTTGGATGGACCAAGGACTGTCCAGACTGGTCCATCAGTCCATAAAAAATTGACCCATACGGACTGATAGGCTGATATCATCAGCCTTGTCCGTACTGAATGGAAGGATTTAACTCAACGGACCATGGACTGTCCGGACTGGTCCCAACAGTACATGAAAAATTACCCATACGTACTGATAGGCTGATACAATCAGCCATCTATACTGCCTGGAAAGACCAAGGACTGTCCAGACTGGTCCATCAGGCCATGAAAAATCGACCCATACGTACTCATAGGCTGAAATGATAAGCCTATCCAAACTGAATGTAAGGATTTAACTTAACGGATCATGGACTGTCAGGACTGGTCCCATCAGTACATGAAAATTAACCCATACGTACTGATAGGCTGATTTGATCAGCCATCCGTACTGCCAGGAAGGACCAAGGACTGTCCAGACAGGTCCATTAGGCCATGAAAAATCGACCCATACGTACTGATAGGCTGATAAGAACAGCCTTAACTGTACTGAATGGAAGGATTTAACTCATCAGACCATGGACTGTCCAGACTGGTCCCAACAGTACATTAAAAATGACCAATACGTACTGATAGGCTGATAGGATCAACCATCCGTACTGCCTGGAAGGACCATGGACTGTCCAGACTGGTCCCCTCAGTACATGAAAAATGACCTATATGTACTGATAGGCTCATACCATCAGCCATTCGTACTGCCTGGAAGGACCAAGGACTGTCCAGACTTGTCCATCAGGCCATGAAAAATCGACCCATACATACTGATACGCTGATATGATCAGCCTTAACCGTACCGAATGGAAGGATTTAACTGAACGAACGATGGACTGTCTGGACTGGTCCCTTCAGTACATGAAAAATGACCCATACGTACTGATAGGCTGATACGATCAGCCATCC
>MU107504.1:35666-47084 GCA_012274485.2 Sinapis alba
AAGATTTAACTCAAAGGACCATGGACTTTCCGGACTGGTCCAAACAGTACATAAAAAAGACCCATATGTACAGATAGGCTGATACAATCAGCCATCCTTACTTCCCGGAAAGACCAAGGACTGTCCAGACTCGTCCATCAGGCCAATAAAAATCGACCCATATGTACTGATAGACTAAAATGAACAGCCTTATCCAAACTTAATGGAAGGATTTAACTCAACGGACCATGGACTGTCCAGACTGGTCCCATCAGTACATGAAAATTGACCCATACGTACTGATAGGCTGATACCATCAGCCATCAATACTGCCTGGAAGGACCAAGGACTGTACAGACTGGTCCATGATGCCATGAAAAATCGACCGATACGTACTGATAGGCTGAAATGGTCAGCCTTATCCAAACTGAATAGAAGGATTTATCTCAACGGACCATGGACTGTCCAGACTGGTCGCATCAGTACATGAAAAATGACCCATACGTACTGATAGGCTGATAGCATCAGCCATCCGTACTTCCAGGAAGGACCAAGGACTGTCCAGACTGATCCATCAGGCCATGAAAAATCAACCCATACGTACTGATAAGCTGATATGATCAGCCTTAACCGTACTGAATGGAAATATTTAACTCAAAGGACCATTGACTTTCCGGACTGGTCCAAACAGTACTTGAAAAAGACCCATATGTACAGATAGGCTGATACAATCAGCCGTCCTTACTTCTCGGAAAGACCAAGGACTGTCAAGACTGGTCCATCAGGACATTAAAAATCAACCGATATGTACTGATAGGCTGAAATGACAAGCCTTATCCAAACTGAATGGAAGAATTTACCTCAACGGACCATGGACTGTCCAGACTTGTCCCATTAGTACATGAAAAATGACCCATACGTACTGATTGGCTGATACGATCTGTCATCCGTACTGCCTTGAAGGACCAAGGGTCATGAAAAACCGACCCATACGTATTGATAGGCTGATATGATCAGCCTTAACCGTACTGAATGGAAGGATTTAACTCAACGGACCATGGACTGTGCGGACTGGTCCCATCAGTACATGAAAAATGACCCATACGTACTGATAGGCTGATACCATCATCCATCCTTACTTCCTGGAAAGACCAAGAACTGTCCAGAACTGTCCATCAGGCCATTAAAAATCAACCCATACGTTCTGATAGGCTGAAATGACAAGACTTATCCAAACTGAATGGAAGGATTTAACTCAACGGACGATGGACTATCCAGACTGGTCCCATCAGTACATGAAAATGACCCATACATACTGATAGGCTGACACCATCAGCCATCCATACTGCCTGGAAGGACCAAGGACTGTCCAGACTTGTCCATCAATCCATGAAAAATCAACCCATACATACTGATAGGCTTATATGATCAGCCTTATCCGTATTGAATGGAAGGATATTACTCAATGGGTTATGGACTCTCCGAAGTAGTCCCATAAGTACATGAAAATTACCCATACGTACTGATAGGCTGATACGATAATCCATCCGTACTCTCCGGAAGGACCAAGGACTGTCCAGACTGGTCCATCAGGCCATGAAAAATCGACCAACATGTACTGATAGGCTGAAATGATCAGCCTTATCCAAACTGAATAGAAGGATTTAACTCAACGGACCATGGACTGTCCGGACTGGTCCCATCAGTACATGAAAAATGACCCATACGTAATGATAGGCTGATAGCATCAGTCATCCGTACTGCCTAGAAGGACCAAGGACTGTCCAGACTTGTCCATCAGGCCATGAAAAATCGACCCATACATACTGATAGGCTGATATGATCAGCCTTAACCGTACTGAATGGAAGGATTTAACTGAACGGACGATGGACTGTCCAAACTGGTCCCATCAGTACATGAAAAAGACCCATACGTACTGATAGGCTGATACGATCAGCCATCCGTACTGCCTGGACTGGTCCCAACAGTACATGAAAAATGACCCATAAATACTGATAGGCTGGTACGATCAGCCATCCATATTGCCTGGAAGGACCAAGGACAATCCAGACTGGACCATTAGGCCATGAAAATTGACCTATACGTACTGATAGGGTGATATGATCAGCCTTAACCGTACTGAATGGAAGGATATAACTCAATGGACCATGGACAGTCCGTTCTGGTCCCATCAGTACATGAAAAATGACCCATACATACTGCTAGGCTGATACGATCAGACATCCGTACTGCCTGGATGGACCAGGGACTGTCCAGACAGTTCCATCAGGCCATGAAAAATCAACCCATACGTATTGATAGTGTCATGTCCCTTATTCTGGATAAGGCCTTCGGGCACAGCCATGGTGCGAGGAGACGCACCAGTCAGGTCACATGACCCAAGGACAAGCATATCATGGCTGCAACGGATTGTTAAGTGCATCAGTAGGCTGAGACTAAACCAGAATCGAAGGAAGACAGGGGAGGAAGGGTAGGCAGCTGGACAAGGTATGGAGTTAGTTCGGCCAGCTAGACCAAGCTCGGGACAGTTCGGTGAAGCTCACACTTGACTAGGTCAGCTACAGCAGATGGACCACTAGCCTAAGTCATCTCCAGTAGCTGGACCACTAGCTCACTTAGCTGGGGCAGCTAGCAACCAGCTCACCTCAGCTGGGTGAAGGGTTCGGGTCTTAGTCAAGGGGCTCGGGTCAAGGGCGGTTATGGTGCTGGTCTGGTTGGCAAAGGGAGGTCCGACCAGTTTGGGGTCTTGGACAAGTAGGCAGGGCAGTGGATAGGACCATGGAGCTTGCATTCGAACAAGATAAGGAAGAGAGAGGTGGTTGGATGCAGTTAGGACGAAGGGGTGCGAATGGTGCAAGTTGCACCCATTCTGCCACCAAGTCATGCCTGTTCTCCCAGGCAGTTAAGGGTCGATTCTTGCCTTTAAATACAGACCCTAGGGGTCCAGAATTCACACAATTTTCGCTAAGGAAAGCTCTGCCCAAATCATGACAGAGAGAAAGAAAGAAAGAGAGAGAAAGATCGATCAAGGCTTGGCTGTGTGTGTTGGTGATTGATTTACGATCAGGAGTTGGCTTGTGTGGAGTGGAGATCGGTTGAGGATGGGTACTAGAGGCAAGGATAAGGACTTGGAAAAGGGCATGAGCATTCCAGAGCGCACACCCAAGGTGAGTGGGATGGACCGAACCATCCTTCCATGGCTGCAGTGTGATGCCGTGTGGGCTGTGGTTGGTTTGGTGATTCCAGACCCATTTCTTCCCATCTCCTTACTGATTTTATTCTGGTCCTTTATATTCTTTATATGGATGGCGATTTCATCTTAATGTGACTGGACCAAGGCCTTGGCCGGTCCAGGAACATAGTCCTTGGCCTTTGGCCGGACTGGTCTTGGTCGGATTCTGTATGCGCTGGTGGGATTCATTAAATTCCGACCATGGATTCCTCTTAGTGGGGATTTATCATGAATTATCACGGATTTTAATAGGTTTTACCTAATTGATTTGAGGATGGTCAGTTATGGCCGTTCTGGCTGATTGTGGCCGAGATCAATAGATTATGATCATGGATTCTTCTTAGTTAGGATTTATTAGGAATTTTCATGAATTGTAATTAGTTTTTGGGGATTTATTTGAGTAGGTCAGATTTGGGAATCAGCCATGGCCGATTGTGGTTTGGTGTGGACAAAGGGATTGGACCACATAGGATCAGCCAGGCCGTGTGTTGAGTAGTGGTCCAGGACGTCCTGGGGGATGTCCTGAGGGTGGCTGTGTGCCTTGTGAATTGAATGGTTAGATTATTGACCATAGAATAGGAGAACCGAACCATGCAATGTGGACTTAGTATGTTAGGGAATCGGATTGTACTTATACATATGTCTTGTGATGGTGTTGTTTTCAGGATCAGACGAGGACCATGGCAAGGCCAAGGAACCATGAAGACCTGAGCCGTGATGGATGTGTGGGTTGTGGGATAGTATAGTTAGTATGAACACATGAACTTATGATAGCCTATTGTGCAACTGAATCTATGTATTGGATCACATGGTTTATATTAATAAAGATACAGTTTCTCTTATCTGAATAGACTTAGGAATGGAAATGTCTGAACCTCATATGATTGAAAATGACTTAGAGAAATATTGGACCTTAAAACTGAACAAAAATGACATGATTAGATAAGTAAGGCCGCGGGTCCTAGTTGGGTCCTTGGGGCCAGGATCGGGTCTTATAAGTTGGTATCAGAGCGGACTTGGTTCTAGGATTGTTATGGGTTATGGGAAATAACCACACATCCGGCTGGGTCTCATGGTAAGGTCTGATGGAATGTGTGTTAGCCTTAGTGATTGTGTGTTTTGCTTATATAAATGTTGATGTACTAACATTGAGTGTTGATTTAAACCCAAGGGTACAAGGAAGTCTAAAACTTCTCAGAAGGGTAAGGAAGCAGCTGGGGGGTCTGGACAGGTTGAAGCGGATGGGACTAACCCACCTGTGCTGTTGCCTATCCAACCGAACGGGGCTAATGTGGAGCCGGACTGCCAACTGCTCAGCTCAACCCAACCGAGGTTTGTGTGGATGGAGCTGGAACTCAGCTGGAACAGGAGTTGGGGCCAGCTGATGGAGCTGATGGACATCAGGAAAGGGAGCTGGAGGATGAAGGTGAGTCCTCACATGCTGGTCACCAGGATGGGCGTGGAGAGATTATGGGCAATGTGACTGCTGGGTTAGCCAACCCAGCTACTGAGCCATCCATGAAGGATGTGCTGGAGGCTATGAAAGTTATGGGCAACCAGATGATAGCTCTGACCCCAAGTGTTCACACCACTGGTGCACTTGTCTGTGGGTCAAGCTGGAACCATTCCTACGGCTGTTCCCTTAGCTGGTAGGCGGGTGGAACAGGTGGCCGAGGTGGTTGAGATTGATCCACCACCTAGGGTGGTTAGGAGGATGGATTACTTGAAGCTACTGGAGCACATAGCTAGGATGGGCACCAAACACTTTGCTGGAAGTGTTGACCCGTTGGAGGCTGATGAGTCGAGGAGCAGGCTGGTCCGTAACTTCAACTCCACTCGTTGCCCAGAGGATTATCAGAAGGACATAGCGGTCCATTTCCTGGAGGGCGATGCTCATAACTGGTGGTTAGCACTAGACAAGCGTACCAATGGCAGCATTGAACGTTTCTCTGACTTTGAGGTTGAGTTCAACCACAAGTACTTCCCGGCTGAGGCTTGGGATCTTTTGGAGGCTAAGTTCTTGGACCTGGTCCAGGGTCGTAGGAGGGTTAGAGAGTATGAGGAGGAATTCAACCGACTCAGGCGCTATGTGGGAAAGGAACTGGAGGACGAGTCAGTTCAGGTACGTCGGTTCATAAGAGGCCTTAGGGTCAAGCTCAGAACCTACTGCTCTGTATGCACCTTCCACACTGTGTCCGAATTGGTCGAGAGGATGGCCATGCTGGAAACCAACCTAGCTGAAGAAGCTAAGTTGAAGATTCGGAGCCACCCGGCTGCCTCCGGTGGTAATAGTGACCGGAAGAGGAAGAGGGACAAGGCTGAGGAAGGTAAATCTTCAAGTGGTAGGTCTGCGTGCCTCAAGTGTGGTAGACACCATGGAGGTGAATGCTGGAGGGCAATGGGAGCTTGTCTCTGATGTGGCAAGATGGACCACTCAGCTCGTGACTGTCCCAGGCAGGAACAAGGAGCTGGTGGTGACACCAGGACTTGCCACTACTGTGGTAGGAAAGGACATCTCCGCAAGGACTGCCCTAAGTTGTCATCCGGACCTAGCAAGAGCCGAGGAGAGGCTAACCGGTCAGATCAGAACCGTGGACAGACCTCAACACCCTGTGTCTATGAGTTGTCCAAAGATGAGGACAAGGCTGGACCATTCCAAGCGATCATTGGTAATTATCCGATCTTGTTCTTTTCAATTCAGTAGAATTGCATTGTATGGAACTTAGAATGGCTAGGTACTTAGATTGGGTCATATGTAGGGACCCTAAGTATTGGTGGTGTGGAAACACACGTACTTTTCGATACTGGAGCTACACATAGCTTTGTGAGTCTAGGGAAGCTTGGAAAGGGATTGTTCCAGATGGGAACAGGGGATTGTCCTGGGGTAGTGAACGCGGCCGGAGGGCAAGTTATGAGTTCATTAGGGGTGATTCAGGACGTCCCAGTGGTGATCAAAGACAGGGTCATGCCTGTGGATCTTGTGGTAGTCCACCTAAAGAATCACGAGGTGATATAAGGTATGGACTGGCTTGGAAAGAATCGGGCCACTCTTGACTGTCACCGGGGGCGCGTGCAGTTTGAGAGTGGGTGTGGATCCCTGATCAGGTTCCAAGGTATACGTCCGACCCCTGGAAGCTTGGTGGTGTCAGAAATCCATGTTGAGAGGATGCTGAGGAAGGGTTGTGAGGCTTATTTGGCCACAATCACCACTAAGAGGTCGTAGGAGGTGGTGACCCGAAGGGAATACTGCTGGTTCACGAGTTCCATGATGTGTTTAGGTCCCTACAGGTCATTCCCCCTGATAGATCAGACCCATTCATAATAGAACTGGAACCAGGGACGGCCCCATTATCCAAAAGTCCCTACAGAATGGCTCCTGCCGAGATGGCCAAGCTGAAGAAGCAACTTGAGGAGTTGCTGGACAAGGGTTTTATAAGACCTAGTTTGTCACCGTGGGGAGCACCGATTCTTTTTGTGAAAATGAAAGATGGTAGCTTCAGGTTATGCATTGACTATCGAGGGCTGAATCGGGTCACTCTGAAGAACAAGTACCAATTACCTCGGATAGATGAGTTGTTGGATCAGCTCAAGGGTGCAAAGTGGTTCTCTAAGATCGATTTGGCTTCAGGGTATCATCAGATCCCTATTGAACCAAGTGATATTAGAAAGACAGCATTCCGAACTAGGTACAGCCACTATGAGTTTGCGGTCATGCCTTTTGGATTAACCAATGCACCAGCAGCCTTCATGAAGATGATGAATGGTATCTTCCAGGACTTCTTGGATGAATTTGTAATCATCTTCATAGATGACATATTAGTATATTCCAAGAGCAAGCAAGACCATGAAAGGCATCTAATGGCTGTGTTGGGACGGTTGAGGGAACAACATCTCTTTGCCAAGTTGAGCAAGTATAGTTTTTGACAAAGGAGTGTTGGATTCCTTGGACACATTGTGTCAAATCAGGGAGTCTCAGTTGACCCTGAGAAGATTAAGGCCATACAAGGATGGCCACGACCTAAGAATGCCACAGAGGTCAGGAGTTTTTTAGGCCTGGCCGGATATTACAGGAAGTTTGTCAAAAGTTTTTCCAGCTTGGCTCAACCATTGACACAACTAACCGGTAAGGATGTGAAGTTTGTATGGTCCGGGGAGTGCGAGAAATGTTTCTCTGCCTTGAAGGATATGTTGCCAGGTGCACCTATCCTAGTGCTACCAGAGGCTGACCAACCTTATGTGGTAGACACGGATGCGTCCATCACTGGATTGGGGTGTGTACTGACTCAACACAGTAAGGTCATTGCCTACGCTTCTAGGCAGTTGAAGAAGCATGAGGGGAACTACCCAACCCACGACCTGTAAATGGCAGCAGTGGTGTTTGCCCTCAAGATATGGCGATCCTACTTGTATGGAGCCAAAGTTCAGATCTTAACCGACCACAAGAGTCTCAAGTATATCTTCACTCAACCTGAGTTGAATTTGAGACAAAGAAGGTGGATGGACTTTGTGGCAGATTATGATCTTGAGATTGCTTACCATCCCGGTAAGGCAAACTTGGTGGCCGATGCCTTGACCCGGAGAAGGGCTGAGGTCTCAGCTGAAAGGGAGGCAGAGGTGCTGGAAGGGATGGTCCGTACATTGCACCTGAACACATTGGCCAGCGAGGACCTTGGATTTGGAGGCAGTGAACCAGGCTGATCTTCTTTCCAGGATTAAGCAAGCACAAGGCTTGGATGAGAACCTTCAGAAGGTTGCTCTGAATGATAACACGGAGTACCAGGTTGCACAAGATGGAACAATCTTGGTCCATGGGAGGATCAGTGTTCCAAATTTAAGGGGACTTAAGGAAGAGATTATGGGCCAGTCTCATAAGTCTAAGTTCTCTGTGCATCCTGGACTGAACAAGATGTACAAGGACATCAAGAGGTATTACCATTGGGTCCATATGAAGACCGATGTGTCCGAATGGGTGGCTAAGTGTCCTACTTGCCAACTCTTCAAGGCAGAGCATCAGGTACCTAGTGGGTTACTTCAGAATCTACCTATTCCAGAATGGAAGTGGGATCATATCACCATGGATTTTGTGTATGGTTTTCCCACGACCAGGAACAGGAAGGATTCAGTATGGGTGGTGGTGGACCATTTAACCAAGTCAGCCCATTTCATACCAATCAAGAAGACTGATGGTGTGGAGCCTTTGGTACGGATCTACATGGATGAGATAGTACACCTGCATGGAGTGTCGGCCAGTATTGTTTCAGATAGGGATCCTCGGTTTGCTTCTTACTTCTGGAAGGCTTTCCAAAAGGCCTTGGGAACAAGAGTGAACATGAGTACATCTTATCATCCACAAACGGATGGTCAGTCAGAAAGAACCATCCAGACATTGGAGGACATGTTAGGGGCATGTGTCTTGGATTGTGGAGATTCTTGGGAGAGACATCTGCCCTTGGTGGAGTTTGCTTACAACAACAGCTGTCACAATAGCATTGGGATGTCACCATATGAGGCTTTGTATGGGCGACCTTGCAGGACACCATTATGCTGGACCCAAGTGGGGGAGCGCAGCATGATAGGGCCTGAGATTGTGGAGGAGACCACGGAGAAGATCAAGTTTATAAAGGACAAGATGAAAGAAGCACAGGACCTCCACAAGTCCTATGCGGATAGAAGAAGGAAGCATGTGGAGTTTGAGATAGGCGACATGGTGTACTTAAAGATGATTACCTTTAAGGGCCGGAAGAGAGTGTCTGGCCGAAGGAAGTTGGACCCAAGATACTTGGGTCCATTCCGGATCATAGAGAGGGTTGGTGCGGTGGCTTACAAGCTGAACCTACCGACAAACATGGATGCATTTCACAATTTGTTCCATCTATCTCAGTTGAGGAAATGTCTTTCAGATCAAGACATAGTTATCCCTGAGATTCCATCTGATCTAGGCACGAACCTCACTTTGGAGACAAGGCCGGTTCGGAATGTGGATAGGATGGAGAAAGCTATGAGAAGGAAGACCATACAGATGGTCAAAGTTGTTTGGGATTGCAATGGACGAGAACAAGTTACTTGGGAAACCGAAGCAAGGATGAAAGCTGACTTTCGAGAATGGTATAGCCAGTTTTCCATAGCGACAAGTCTAGAGTCGGATTAGAGGACGAATCCATCTCAAGTGGGGGCGACTTGTCATGTCCCTGATTCTGGATTAGGCCTTCGGACACAGCCATTGTGCGAGGAGACGCACCAGTCAGGTCACATGACCTAAGGACAAGTGTATCATGGCTGGAACGGATGGTTAAGTGCATCAGTAGGCTGAGACTTAACCAGAATCAAAGGAAGACAAGGGAGGAAGGGTTGGAGGAGTTCTAAGGCAGATGGACAAGGTATGGAGTTATTTCGGCCAGCTAGACCAAGCTCGGGACAGTTCGGTGCAGCTCACACTAGACTAGGTCAGCTACAGCAGCTGGACCACTAGCCTAAGTCATCTCCAGTAGCTGGACCACTAGCTCACTTAGCTGGGGTAGCTAGCAACCAGCTCACCTCAGCTGGGTGAAGGGTTCGGGTCTTAGTCAAGGGGCTCGTGTCAGGGGCGGTTATGGTGCTAGTCTGGTTGGCCAAGGGAGGTCCGGCCATTTTGGGGTCTTGGACAAGTAGGCAGGGCAGTGGACAGGACCATGGAGCTTGCATTCGAACAGGATAAGGAAGAGAGAGGCGGTTGGAGGCAGTTAGGACGAAGGGGTGCGAATGGTGCAAGTTGCACCCATTCGGCCACCAAGTCATGCCTGTTCGCCCAGGCAGTTAAGGTTCAATTCTTGCCTGTAAATACAGACCCTAGGGGTCAAGTTTTCCCTAAGGAAAGCTCTCCCCAAATCGTGACAGAGAGAAAGAAAGAAAGAGAGAGAGAGAGAGATCAAGGCTTGGCTGTGTGTGTTGGTGATTGATTTCCGATCAGGAGTTGGCTTTTGTGGAGTGGAGATCGGTTGACGATGGGTACTAGAGGCAAGGATAAGGACTTGGAAAAGGGCTTGAGCACTCCAGAGCGCACACCCAAGGTGAGTGGGATGGACCGAACCATCCTGCCATGGCTGCGGTGTGATGCCGTGTGGGCTGTGGTTGGTTTGGTGATTCCAGACCCATTTCTTCCCATCTCCTTACTGATTTTCTTCTCTTCCTTTATATTCTTTATATGGATGGCGATTTCATCTTAATGTGACTGGACCAAGGCCTTGGCCGGTCCAGGAACATAGTCCTTGGCCTTTGGCTGGACTGGTCTTGGTCGGATTCTGTATGCTCTGTGGGATTCATTGAATTACGAACATGGATTCCTATTAGTGGGGATTTATAATGAATTATCATGGATTTTAATAGGTTTTACCTAATTGATTTGAGGATGGTCAGTTATGGCCTTCTGGCTGATTGTGGCCGAGATCAATAGGATTGAGGCCGGTTCTGTAGATTCTGATCATGGATTCTTCTTAGTTAGGAATTATTAGGAATTGTCATGAATTTTAATTAGTTTTTGGGGATTTATTTGAGTTGGTCAGATTTGGGAATCAGCCATGGCCGATTGTGGTTTGGTGTGGACAGAGGGAATGGACCACATAGGATCAGCCAGGACGTGTGTTGAGTAGTGTTCCAGGACGTCCTGGGGGATGTCGGGTGGCCGTGTGCCTTGTGAATTGAATGGTTAGATTATTGACCGTAGAATAGGAGAACCGAACCATGCAATGTGGACTTAGTATGTTAGGGTATCGGATTGTACTATACATATGTCTTGTGATGGTGTTGTTTTCAGGAGCAGACCAGGACCGTGGCAAGGCCAAGGAACCATGAAGACCTGATCCATGATGGATGTGTGGGTTGTGGGATAGTATAGTTAGTGTGAACACATGAACTTATGATAGCCTATTGTGCAACTAAATCTATGTATTGGATCACATGTTTTATATTAATAAAGATACAATTTCTCATATCTGAATAGACTTAGGAATCCAAATGTCTGAAACTCATATGATTGAAAATGACTTAGAGAAATATTGGACCTTAAAAGTGAACAAAAATGACATGATTAGATAGGTAAGGCCGCGGGTCCTAGTTGGGTCCTTTGGGCCAGGATCGGGTCTTACAGATAGGCTGATATGAACAGTCTTAACTGTACTGAATGGAAGGATTTAACTCAAAGGACCATGGA
>MU107505.1:0-15667 GCA_012274485.2 Sinapis alba
TTGAAGAACTTGCCATATGTCCAAACAGGCTAAACATGGATATCCTGATTAGAAAGTGGAATAAGTTATTCAACATAACTCCTATGGGATTTATTCAACTTCATGAAAGACTCTCCACTTAATAATGGTTCCAAATCAAGCTTTTTACATAGTGATTCATCCTGGTTTGATTAGAAGCTTGAAGAACTTGTCATATGTCCAAACAGGCTAAACATGGATATCCTGATTAGAAAGTGGAATAACTTCTTAAACATAACTCCTTTGGGATTTATTCAAATTCATTGATACTATCCACTAAATAATGGTTCCAAATAAATCTTCTTACATAGTTATTAATCCTGGTTGGATTAGAAGCTTGAAGAACTTGCCATATGTCCAAACAGGCTAAACATGGATATCCTGATTAGAAAGTAGAATAACTTCTTAAACATAACTCCTTTGGGATTTATTCAACTTCATGGATACTCTCCACTGAATAATGGTTCCATATCAAGCTTCTTACCTAGTGATTCATCTTGGTTTGTTTAGAAGCATGAAGAACTTGCCATATGTCCAAACAGGCTAAACATGGATATCCTGATTAGAAAGTGAAATAACTTCTTAAACATAACTCCTTTGGGATTGATTCAACTTCATGGATACTCTCCACTGAATAATATTTCCAGATTAACCTTTTTACATATTGATTCATCTTGGTTTGTTTAGAAGCATGAAGAACTTGCCATATGTCCAAACAGGCTAAACATGGATATCCCGATTAGAAAGTGGAATAACTTCTTAAACATAACTCCTTTGGGATTTATTCAACTTCATGGATACTATCCACTGAATAATGGTTCCAAATCAAGGTTCTTACATAGTGATTCATCCGGGTTTAATTAGAAGCGTGAAGAACTTGCCATATGTCCAAACAGGCTAAACATGGATATCCTGATTAGAAAGTGGAATAAGTTATTCAACATAACTCCTATGGGATTTATTCAACTTCATGAAAGACTCTCCACTTAATAATGGTTCCAAATCAATCTTTTTACATAGTGATTCATCCTGGTTTGATTAGAAGCTTGAAGAACTTGTCATATGTCCAAACAGGCTAAACATGGATATCCTGATTAGAAAGTGGAATAACTTCTTAAACATAACTCCTTTGGGATTTATTCAAATTCATTGATACTATCCACTAAATAATGGTTCGAAATAAATCTTCTTACATAGTGATTAATCCTGGTTGGATTAGAAGCTTGAAGAACTTGCCATATGTCCTAACAGTCTAAACATGGATATCATGATTAGAAAATGGAATAACTTCTTAAACATAACTCCTTTGGGATTTATTCAACTTCGTGGATACTATCCACCGAATAATGGTTCCAAATCAAGCTTCTTACATAGTGATTCATCCTGGTTTTATTAGAAGCTTGAAGAACTTGCCATATGTCCAAACTTGCTAAACATGGATATCCTGATTAGAAAGTGGAATAACTTCTTTAACATAAATCCTTTGGGATTTATTCAACTTCATGGATACTCTCCACTGAATAATGGTTCCAAATCAAGATTCTTACATAGTAATTCATCCTGGTTTGATTAGAAGCTTGCAGAACTTGCCATATGTCCAAAGAGGCTAAACATGGATATCCTGATTAGAAAGTGGAATAACTTCTTAAACATAAATCCTTTGGGATTTATTCAACTTCATGGATACTCTCCACTGAATAATGGTTCCAAATAAATCTTCTTACGTATTGATTCATCCTGGTTTGATTAGGAGCTTGAAGATCTTGCCATATGTCCAAACAGGCTAAACATGGATATCCTAATTAGAAAGTGGAATAACTTCTTAAACATAACTCCTTTGGGATTTATTCAACTTCATGGATACTTTCCACTGAATAATGGTTCCAAATAAAGCTTCTTGCATAGTATTCATCCTAGTTTGATTAGAAGCTTGGAGAACTTGCCATATGTCCAAAGAGGCTAAACATGGATATCCTAATTAGAAAGTGGAATAACTTCTTAAACATAACTCCTTTGGGATTGATTCAACTTCATGGATACTCTCCACTGAATAATGATTCCAGATAAAGCTTATTACATAGCGATTCATCTTGGTTTGTTTAGAAGCATGAAGAACTTGCCATATGTCCAAACAGGCTAAACATGGATATCCTGATTAGAAAATGGAATAACTTCTTCAACATAACTCCTATGGTATTTATTCAACTTCATGAAAGACTCTCCATTGATTAATGGTTCCAAAACAAGCTTCTTACATAGTGATTCATCCTGGTTTGATTAGAAGCTTGCAGACTTTGCCTTATGTCCAAACAGTCTAAACATGGATATCCTGATTAGAAAGTGGAATAACTTCTTAAACATAACTCCTTTGGGATTTATTCAACTTCATGGATACTCTCCACTGAATAATCGTTCCAAAATAAGATTCTTACATAGTGATTCATTCTTGTTTGATTAGGAGTTGAAGAACTTGCCATATGTCCAAACAGGTTAAACATGGATATCCTGATTAAAAAGTGGAATAACTTCTTAAACATAACTCCTTTGGGGTTTATTTAACTTCATTGATACTATCCACCGAATAATGGTTCCAAATCATGCTTCTTACATAGTGATTCATCCTGGTTTTATTAGAAGCTTGAAAAACTTGCCATATGTCCAAACAGGCTAAACATGGATATCCTTATTAGAAAGTGAAATAACTTCTTTAACATAAATCCTTTGGGATTTATTCAACTTCATTGATACTATCCACTGAATAATAGTTCCAAATCAAGATTCTTACATAGTAATTCATCCTGGTTTGATTAGAAGCTTGCAGAACTTGCCATATGTCCAAAGAGGCTAAACATGGATATCCTGATTAGAAAGTGGAATAACTTCTTAAACATAACTCCTTTGGGATTGATTCAACTTCATGGATACTCTCCGCTGAATAATGATTCCAGATCAAGCTTATTACGTAGTGATTCATCTTGGTTTGTTTAGAAGCATGAAGAACTTGCTATATGTCCAAACTGGCTAAACATGGATATCCTGATTAGAAAGTGGAATAACTTCTTCAACATAACTCCTATGGGATTTATTCAACTTCATGAAAGACTCTCCATTGATTAATGGTTCCAAAACAAGCTTCTTACTTAGTGATTCATCATGGTTTGATTAGAAGCTTGCAGACTTTGCCATATGTCCAAACATGCTAAACATGGATATCCTGATTAGAAAGTGGAATAACTTCTTAAACATAACTCCTTTGGGATTTATTCAACTTCATGGATACTCTCCACTGAATAATGGTTCCAAATCAATCTTCTTACATAGTGATTCATCCTAGTTTGATTAGGAGCTTGAAGAACTTGCCATATGTTGAGTTATGATTGTTGAGAGGAAGGTAATGAAGAGATGGAGTCTTGGAGGTTCATGGATCAATTAGAGAAGAGAAGTGTTGAGGTTGAGACAGTAACTCCAAAAGTTACCACAGTAACTTTTGGAAAGTTACCACAGTAACTTTTGGAAAGTTACCACAGTAACTTTGGAAGAAGGTAAATAAGGCAAGATGAGAAGTTACCTTGCATTTATCCATTCTGGATAGGAGGAGCACGACCAGGGAGAGTGGATAAGGTGAGACCACAGCTGGAAAGGAAGAGCCACTTTACAGCCTGTCCAAGCATGTGGAGCCTCTCAGCCAAGTATTTGTATTGACCTCACATGCTTATAGGTGTAGATTGAATTCATTGAACCTAGACATGATTGTATTCTCTTTATATTATTGATCATGAAGAAGAAGAATAAAGAGAAGACATGAAGTGTTGAGGTATAAGGAAATCAGAGACAAAGACAAGAAGCTTGGGTCACAAGTTGGTCCGTACAACTTGTACGGATTGCCCTAACTCCCATCAGTGTCCTAACGTGTCTTGGAGGTAAAGGAACTGATGGGAATGTCGACCAAGGAGTTCCAGAAGCAAGGGAGACCGTTTGGGATATTTTGAACAAGAAGAAGTATTAAAATAGTGCAAGTCACATGTGTGGGATAAGGCTCCCAGCCGTTGGGTCAGGTCTCTTTCATCGACCAGACCACTCCCTTTGTTTATTGTTTTCTCTTTCATTCTGATTGTCCATATATACTCATGTAACCACTTATGTTCAGATTAAGGAAATAACATCCTTCCCTATTCTCTCTTTTATTGTCGTCACAAACAACTCTCTCTCCCTCTCTCCTCTTTGTCTCGGATCAAACTCACTCTCTCCTTCATTGTTCTTCACTTGTTCTTGATAAAACTTACATGGTATCAGAGCTTCTAAGCTCCTAAGCCTATTTTCCTTCCGCAAATCTCTAATACTCCTCATTCTCTTTCATTCTCTCGGTTTTGTTTCTCAAAATTTTGTGTTTCACCCTTTTACCCAATGGTTAATAGCATTTTGAAATGGAGCATAACAAGACTGTGGTGATTCTGGTTACTCTCAAAGGTATAAACTACCTTCTCTGGTCAAGATTGGCTAAGAATGCCCTTGGTGGAAGAGGTTTATGGTCTCACATGACTTCAAGTCAGGCGCCAAAACAAACCAGCCAAGGAGAAGAAGGACAAGAGCTGGTGGTGGTAGATGAAGAGAAATGGGGTCAAGAAGACCTCATGGTGCTGTCTATTCTCCAGAGCTCTCTAGATCCTCCAATAATGGAAGCATACTCATACTGTACCACTGCCAAGCAGCTATGGGATACTTTACAAAAAGTTTATGGAAACATTTCAAACCTCAGCCGGGTATTTGAAGTGAAGAAATCCATCAGCAGCCTGAATCAAGAGGATATGGACTTCAACCGCCACTTTGGAAAGTTCAGTGCCCTCTGGTCCGAGCTGGAGATGTTAAGACTGTGCACCACAGACCCAATAGCTTTGGAGGAAAGGCGTGAGCAAGACAAAGTGTTTGCTTTGCTCATGACTCTCAACTCCAGCTACAATGATCTTATCAAGCACATTCTAGGAGCTGGAAACTACCCACACTGGATGATGTGTGCTCTCAGATACAAAAGGAGCAAGTCTCAGTAGGTCTCTTTGGTGGAAAGGGGGATCTCAACATGGCATACCAAGCTGAAGGAGCTTCAGCAAATAAGGCCTTTGTCAAATCAGAAAACAGAAAGGTCACTTGTGAGCACTGCAAGAAGGTGGGGCATATGAAGAACCAGTGTTGGATACTTCACCCACACCTCAGGCCACCATCAAGGTTCAATCAAGGAAGAGCCCATGAAGCTGTGCAGCAGAATGCCCAACAGGGAACACAGCCCATGCGCCCAACTGGAGAAGGAAGAGCCATGATCTCCAACTCCATCTATGCTGCTGGAACCTCTTCTCAACCCTCTCCGGATGATGGCTTCATTCGCAAGTCAGACATTGAGGCTCTCATCAAGGCCCTCAAAGCAAACTCTGGTAACATCAGTAGTAATGTTTTAAATACATCACTAAACGCCAAACAATTAATTATGATTCAGGAGCATCCCATCATATGATTAAGGATTCTAGCCTAATTAGTAATGTTGAGCCTGCTTTAGGAAGTGTGGTAATTGCTAATGGAGATAGGATACCTATTAAGGTGTGGGAAACCTGAACTTGTTTGGAAAAGAATCTAAAGCCTTTTACATGCCATCATTCACATCTAACCTGTTGTCTGTTAAAAAGGCTACTACTGATCTCAATTGCAATGTTATTTTTAGTCCTAATGATGTTCATTTTCAGGATATTGAGACAAGTAAGATGCTGGGAAATGGTGTTAGCAAGGGCGGATTGTATTTGCTTGAAGACACCAAACTTAGTTCTGATTTCCCTTATGCTTTTAGTTTTACTCCTGTTTTAGCTACTGATGTACTATGGCATGCTAGAATAGGCCATCCTCATTCACGTGCCTTAGGATTAATGTTGCCTAATATTTCTTTTAAGACTGATAGCTGTGAAGCTTGTATTCTTGGTAAACATTGCAAGACTGTCTTTGCTAAATCTACTACTATTTATGAGCATTGTTTTGACTTGGTGCATTCAGATGTATGGACTGCCCCATGTGTCTCTAGGGAAAACCACAAATATTTTGTCACCTTCATAGATGAGAAATCTAAATACACTTGGCTAACCTTAATTCCATCTAAAGATAGAGTTTTAGAAGCATTTATGAATTTTCAAAGCTATGTCACTAATCATTTCCATGCCAAGATTAAAATATTTAGGTCAGACAATGGGGGAGAGTATAAAAGTCGTGCATTCAAGAATCACTTAGCCAAACATGGAATCATCCATCAAACAAGTTGCCCTTACACACCACAACAAAATGGAGTATCTGAAAGAAAGAATCGACATCTCATGGAGGTTGCTAGGAGTATGATGTTCCATACAAATGTCCCAAAGAGATTTTGGGGTGATGCTGTTGTGGCCGCTTGCTACCTAATCAATATGACACCCACAAGAGTCCTCCATGATGTTTCTCCCTATGAGGTACTCAACACAAACAAACCTTCCATTGATCATTTGTGTGTGTTTGGTTGCACTTGCTTTGTCTTAGTTCCAGGAGAACAAAGAAATAAGCTAGAAGACAAGAGTGTCAAAGCAATGTTTATTGGGTACTCAGCCAACCAGAAGGGATACAAGTGCTATGTACCCGAAACTAGGAGAGTAATGGTCTCAAGGGATGTTAAGTTCATGGAGGCAAAGGGATACTATGATTAGAAGAGCTGGGATAACCTAAAGGATCTCTCACATGCACCCTCAGACAGAGCTACCAACCTGCGGATCATTTTGGAGAGTCTTGGCATTAGCCAACAAAAAAAAGGAGGAAGATCACAATCTACATCTCCTCAAGGGAATGAGCCGGTTATAGAGAATCCTCACCTTGATCATGAAGGGGGGAACCAAACAGAACCAGCTGAGGCAAGTCATCAAGAAAGTTCTGAATTGCATGATCAAGATGAGCAAGAGGAACATAATGAGACTGAACCACAACAACAACAACTTCCTGAAGATCAGACCACTCAGACTGAAGAGGCTGAACCAGAGCAAGTACAACCACTAAGGAGAAGCACTAGGATCAGACATGGACCAGAAAATTGGAAGAATACAAGAGTCTACTTCAATGCCAATGCAGTAGCTCATCCGGCACAAGCAGTGTGCTCACTAGCTCAATATCCAGAAGAGCACCTAGTCTTTATGAGTAATGTGGATCAAGAATACATCCCAAAGACTTATGAAGAAGCAATGGCAGATGCTGAGTGGAAAGAATCAGTGGGAGATGAGATAGGGGCAATGATAAAGAATGATACCTGTTTTGAATCAGAGCTTCCCAAAGGCAAGAAGGCTGTAACAAGTCGCCTAATCTACACCATCAAGTATCTAGCCAATGGAAAACCAGAAAGGAAAAAGACAAGGCTGGTGGCAAGGGGGTTTACTCAGACTTATGGAGAAGATTACCTAGATACCTTTGCACCAGTAGCAAAGCTTCACACCATCAGAATCATACTCTCACTTGCTACTTACTTGGAGTGGGATTTATGGCAAATGGATGTGAAGAATGCATTCCTTCAAGGAGAACTAGAAGATGAAGTCTACATGCGCCCTCCTCCTGGCCTTAAAGACATGGTCAGACCAGGCAATGTATTAAGACTCAAGAAAGCCATCTATGGACTGAAGCAATCACCAAGAGCTTGGTACCATAAACTCAGCACCACCTTGAATGGGAAAGGATTCAGCCGATCTGAAGCAGACCATACCCTATTCACTCTCACCAGCCAACAAGGTATAGTAGTCATCCTTGTGTATGTTGATGATATCATCATCACAGGGAGTGACAAAGAAGGTATACAAACCACTAAAACTTTCTTAAAATCTGTCTTTGATATTAAGGATTTAGGTGAGCTAAAGTACTTTCTTGGAATAGAAGTGTGCCGATCTAAAGAGGGGCTCTTCTTATCCCAAAGAAAGTACACACTTGATCTTTTGAATGGAGCAGGTATGCTTGGAGAAAAACCAGCCAAGACTCCACTTGAAGATGGGTACAAGATCTTACGAGAGGGGTAGTATGAAGCAACACCATTTGATGATCCACATCAATATAGAAGACTAGTGGGTAAGCTTATCTATTTGACTATTACTAGACCTGATATTTGCTTTGCTGTGAATCTGGTGAGCCAGCACATGCAAGTGCCAAAGGTTCATCACTGGAAAATGGTGCAAAGGATCCTTAGATACCTCAGTGGAGCCCCTGGTCAAGGAATATGGATGGGAAGCAATGGCAATACTGAAGTGGTAGGATACTGTGATGCTGATTGGGCAGGAGATATGAATGATAGGAAGTCAACCACAGGCTATTGCACATTCATAGGAGGCAACCTTGTAACATGGAAAAGCAAGAAACAAAAGGTGGTATCATGTTCAAGTGCTGAAGCTGAGTATAGAGCCATGAGGAAGCTTACAAATGAACTTGTGTGGATCAAAGGGCTTCTCAAGGACTTGGGCATAGAGATCACTACACCAATTACCATGCATTGCGACAATCAAGCAGCCATTCACACAGCCTCAAACTCAGTGTTCCATGAGAGGACCAAACACATTGAGGTAGACTGCCACAAAGTAAGACAAATGGTGATACATGGAGTGATTCTACCATGCTTTACTAGGAGTGAGGATCAGCTTGCAGATATCTTTACTAAGGCTGCAAGTACTAAGGTGTGTGAGTCCATCTATTCAAGGCTTGGACTCACTGATATCACCCAGGAGTAAACCCCTTTGCCATGGAGCTTCTACTCTTTTCCCTTAGTATGTTTTTGTCCCACTGGGTTTTGCATACAAAGGTTTTGATGAGGGAAGTCTTCATGGTTTCCAAGCTTGACCATTGCATTAGGTCAAGCTTCAGGGGGAGTATTGATCATGAAGAAGAAGAATAAAGAGAAGACATTAAGTGTTGAGGTATAAGGAAATCAGAGACGAAGACAAGAAGCTTGGGTCACAAGTTGGTCCGTACAGTTTGTACGGATTGCCCTAACTCCCATCAGTTTCCTAACGTGTCTTGGAGGTAAAGGAACTGATGGGAATGTCGACCAAGGAGTTCCAGAAGCAAGGGAGACCGTTTGGGATATTTTGAGCAAGAAGAAGTATTAAAATAGTGCAAGTCACATGTGTGGGATAAGGCTCCCAGCCGTTGGGTCAGGTCGCTTTAATCGACCAGACCACTCCCTTTGTTTATTGTTTTCTCTTTCATTTTGATTGTCCATATATACTCATGTAACTAATTATGTTCAGATTAAGGAAATAACATCCTTCTCTATTCTCTCTTTTATTGTCGACACAAACAACTCTCTCTCCCTCTCTCCTCTTTGTCCCGGATTAAACTCACTCTCTCCTTCATTGTTCTTCACTTGTTCTTGATAAAACTTACATATATCTTGTAAGCTCTCATCTGAATCATAATATACAGTTTTGAGTCTCTCTCTCTTGTTCTTAAGTTTCTCTCTCTAGTTCTTGGTGTTCATGATGATTCCTCACTAATCTTTCCATTTCTGTCCAAATCTGTTCTATTCTCTCTCTTTCTTCATCTATCTCTTTCTATTTCTAAATGTTTTATGGTATCAGAGCCAGGTTGCTCAGTTTCTGGGTATTGAGTTTGCAAGTCTTCAGCTTCATTTCAAGATTCAATCTTTGGTGTTCATCTGAGTCAAGGAAGGCAAGATGGAAGGAAACAAGATCATGGCTGTTTCTGTGGTTTTGAAAGGTGGTGGTAACTACCTGTTGTGGTCTAGGTTGGTCAAGACAGCCATTGGGAGCAAGGGTTTATGGTCTCATATCACTGATGGAGGTCCAAAACCAGTTGTTGGTGATGATGGAGGTGAAAAGGAGATTGCTTTGGTCGACCAAGATAAGTGGGCTCGAGAGGATCTGATGGTGTTATTTGTGATACAAGGATCTCTTGGAGCCTCAATCCTTGAAGCTTATAGCTACTATGAGACTCCAAAGGCCTTGTGGGAGACACTCCAGAAGGTATATAGGAACATTTCAAATCTGAGCAGGGTGTTTGAGGTGAAGAGAGCCATCAATACACTAGTGCAAGAAGAGGTTGAGTTCACCAAACACTTGGGTAAGTTCAGAGCTCTTTGGTCTGAGCTGGAGATGCTAAGACCCAACACTACTGATCAGGAGACACTCATGGAGAGGCGTGAGCAAGATCAAGTGTTTGGGTTGATGTTGACTCTGAATCCTGCCTTTAATGATGTGATCAAGCACATATTGAGGTCCTCTAAGCTTCCATCTCTAGAGGAAGTATGTGCTCAAATCCAGAAGGAGGAAGGGTCACTTGGGTTATTTGGAGGCAAAGGAGACTTGTCTCTAGCTAACAAAGCTGAGATTGTGCAAGCTAATCTTTTATCTGTTAAAAGGTGCACCACTGATCTTCAATGTAATGTTATCTTTAGTCCTGATGATGTTAAGTTTCAGGATATTAAAAGCAGTGAGATGATTGGAAGAGGAGTTACCAAGGGAGAACTATATATGCTTGAAGACTTAGCTCATGTTTCTAGTTCTATTTACTCTTTCAAGTCTGTTCTGAATAATGATGCATTGTGGCATTCTAGATTAGGTCACCCTCATGTTAGAGCTTTAAGTTTGATGTTACCAGGTGTTGTATTTGAAAATAATGATTGTGAAGCTTGTGTGTTAGGCAAACATTGTAAGACTGTTTTCCAGAAATCATCTACTATCTATGAACACTGCTTTGATTTAGTTCACTCTGATGTTTGGACTGCACCATGTTTGTCTAGAGAGAACTATAAGTACTTTGTTACATTCATAGATGAAAAATCTAAATACACCTGGATAACACTCATTCAAACTAAGGATAGGGTTCTTGATGCATTTAAGAATTTTCAAAGCTATGTGTCTAACCATTACAATGCCAAGATAAAGATTTTCAGGTCTGATAATGGTGGGGAATACAAAAGCAATGCTTTCAAGCAACACCTAGCTCAACATGGGATCCTACATCAGACTAGCTGCCCTTATACTCCTCAGCAAAATGGAGTGGCTGAGAGGAAGAACAGGCATCTTATGGAAGTAGCAAGGTCAATGATGTTCCAAACTAATGTACCAAAGAGGCATTGGAGTGATGCTGTGATGACTGCCTGCTACCTCATCAATAGGATACCAACCAGGGTGCTAGAGGATCAGTCGCCATTTGAGGTCCTAAACAGAACCAAGCCATCCTTGAATCATCTAAGGGTATTCGGATGTGTGTGCTTTGTCATGGTACCTAGTGAGATGAGGAATAAACTGGAACCAAAGAGTACTAGGGCCATGTTCATTGGGTATTCAACAACTCAGAAAGGGTATAAATGCTTTGATTCCAAGACTAGAAGAGTTCTTATTTCCAGAGATGTGAAGTTCATGGAGACACAAGGGTATTATGAAGAGAAGAGCTGGAATGATTTAAAGGATCTATCTCAAGAGGTTGATAAGGCCACCAGCCTGAGGCATATTTTGGAGACTCTTGGAATCAATATGAACCCGGATCAGAGAAGAAGGGAAATACCTAAGCCCCATGAAGCTGAAGACACATCACACATTGATCTTGAAGGGGGAAATGAACCTGAGGGGGAAGATCATGGAGAAGGAAATTCAGGTAGTCCAGATCAAGATGTGATGCAAAATGAAGTTGGTACTGAGAGGAATGATCAGGATGAGGATCATGAAGAAGAAGAAGGTCAATCCAGTCATATGCAAGAAGAAGTTCAACCTGCTGAGGTTGATGAACCTGTGGTGGCTCCATTGAGAAGGAGCACAAGGGTTAGGAAGGACCCATCAAATTGGGTGAATACAAGGGTGTATTTTAATGCTCAAGCTGTTGAACATCCAAGTCAGGCTGTGTGCTCATTTGCTGAGTTTCCTAGTGAGCATTGTGCTTTCATGACCAGTCTGGATATGAGTCATGTTCCAAGATCTTATGAGGAGGCCATAGAAGACAAAGAATGGAAGAAATCTGTTGGTGATGAGGCAGATGCTATGATAAGGAATGAGACATGGTATGAAAGTGAGTTACCAAAAGGGAAGAAGGCTGTATCAAGTAGATGGATCTTTACCATTAAGTACTTGCCAAATGGGAAGATAGAGAGGCGCAAAACCAGATTGGTAGCTAGAGGATTCACACAAACCTATGGAGAGGATTACATTGATACTTTTGCTCCAGTGGCCAAGCTTCATACCATTCGGATTATCTTGTCCATTGCAACAAATCTTGAGTGGGGTTTATGGCAAATGGATGTGAAGAATGCTTTTCTTCAGGGGGAGCTTGAAGATGAAGTGTATATGCATCCTCCACCTGGTCTTGAAGGTCTTGTGAAGCCAGGAAATGTATTGAGATTGAAGAAAGCCATTTATGGATTGAAACAATCCCCTAGAGCCTGGTATACTAAGCTTAGCACTACTCTGAATGGGCGTGGGTTTAGAAGGTCAGAATTGGATCATACTCTCTTCACTCTCACTACACTTTCAGGTATCATTGTTCTACTTGTCTATGTTGATGATATCATCATAACAGGGAGTGACAAAGTGGGTATACAAGCCACAAAGGATTTTCTTAAATCTGTGTTTGAAATCAAAGATTTGGGAGAAATGAAATACTTCCTTGGGATTGAGATATGTAGGTCCAAGGAAGGTTTGTTCATGTCCCAAAGAAAGTATACACTTGATCTTTTAAAAGATGCAGGTAAACTTGGAGGAAAGACAGCCAAGATGCCACTTGAAGATGGGTATAAGCTTCCACGAGAGGGGGAGATTGAAGACAACAAGCCCTTCCATGATGCCAAGCTTTATAGAAAGCTTGTTGGTAAGTTGATCTACTTAACTATCACAAGACCTGATATATGTTTTGCTGTGAATCAGGTGAGTCAACATATGCAAGTACCAAATGAGCATCATTGGAACATGGTGGACAGGATATTGAGCTATCTGAATGGATCACCAGGCCAAGGAGTATGGATGGGATGCAATGGAAGCATTGAAGTGGTTGGCTACTGTGATGCTGATTGGGCTGGTGATAGAGCTTACAGGAGGTCCACCACATGATATTGCACCTTCATTGGAGGGAACCTAGTTACTTGGAAGAGCAAGAAGCAGAAAGTGGTGTCATGATCCAGTGCTGAAGCTGAGTATAGGACAATGCTGAAGCTGACCAATGAGCTTATCTAGATAAAAGGGATACTGAAGCATTTGGACATTGAGCAGGCTACTCCAATGACAATGCATTGTGACAACCAAGCTGTCATTCACATTGCTACTAATTTAGTGTTCCATGAGAGGACCAAGCATATTGAGGTCGATTGTCACAAGGAGAGGCAAATGATTGTCCTTGGAGTGATTCTGCCATGTTATATAAGGAGTGAAGATCATTGAGTCCATTCATATCAGGTTGGGGCTCATTGATCTTAACCCCAACAGCAGTTAAGTCCCTTAGTCATGAGTTCTTCACTCTTTTTCCCTCATCAAAGTTTTGTCCCAATGGGTTTTCCTTGGTGAGGTTTCTAATGAGAAAGAACTCATGGCTTCCAAGCTTGACCATTACATTGTCAAGCTTGAGGGGGAGTGTTGAGTTATGATTGTTAAGAGGAAGGTAATGAAGAGATGGAGTCTTGGAGATTCATGGATCAATTAGAGATGAGAAGTATTGAGGTTGAGACAATAACTCCAAAAGTTACCACAGTAACTTTTGGAAAGTTACCACATTAACTTTTGGAAAGTTACCATAGTAACTTTTGGAAAGTTACCACATTAACTTTTGGAAAGTTACCACATTAACTTTTGGAAAGTTACCACAGTAACTTTTGGAAAGTTACCACAGTAACTTTTGGAAAGTTACCACAGTAACTTTTGGAAAGTTACCACATTAACTTTTGGAAAGTTACCACAGTAACTTTGGAAGAAGGTAAATAAGGCAAGATGAGAAGTTACCTTGCATTTATCCATTCTGGACAGGAGGAGCACGACCAGGGAGAGTGGATAAGGTAAGAGGATAAGGTGAGACCACATCTAGAAAGGAAGAGCCACTTTACAGCCTGTCCAAGCATGTGGAGCCTCTCAGCCAAGTATTTGTATTGACCTCACATGCTTATAGGTCTAGATTGAATTCATTGAACCTAGACATGATTGTATTCTCTTTATATCTTGTAATCTCTCATCTGAATCATAATATACAGTTTTGAGTCTCTCTCTTGTTCTTAAGTTTCTCTCTCTAGTTCTTGGTGTTCATGATGATTCCTCACTAATCTCTCCATTTCTGTCCAAATCTGTTCTATTCTCTCTCTTTCTTCATCTATCTCTTTCTATTTCTAAATATTTTACCATATGTCCAAACAGGCTAAACATGGATATCCTGATTAGAAAGTGGAATAACTTCTTAAACATAACTCCTTTGGGATTTATTCAACTTCATGGATACTCTCCACTGAATAATGGTTCCAATCAAAGATTCTTACATAGTGATTCATCCTAGTTTGTTTAAAAGCTTGACGAACTTTCCATATGTCCAAACAAGCTCAACATGGATATTCTGATTAGAAAGTGGAATAACTTCTTAAACATAACTCCTTTGGGATTGATACAACTTCATGGATACTCTCCGCTGAATAATGATTCCAGATCAAGCTTTTTACATAGTGATTCATCTTGGTTTGTTTAGAAGCATGAAGAACTTGCCATATGTCCAAACAGGCTAAACATGGATATCCTGAATAGAAAGTGGAATAACTTCTTAAACATAACTCCTTTGAGATTGATACAACTTCATGGATACTCTTCACTGAATAATGGTTCCAAATCAAGCTTCTTACATAGTGATTCATCCTGGTTTGATTAGAAGCTACAAGAACTTGCCATATGTCCAAACAAGCTAAACATGGATATCCTGATTAGAAAGTGGAATAACTTCTTAAACATAACTCCTTTGGGATTGATTCAACTTCATGGATACTCTCCACTGAATAATGGTTCCAGATCAAGCTTCTTACATAGTGCTTCATCTTGGTTTGTTTAGAAGCTTGAAGAACTTGCCATATGTCCAAACAGGGTAAACATGGATATCCTTATTAGAAAGTAGAATAACTTCTTAAACATAACTCCTTTGGGATTGATTCAACTTCATGGATACTCTCCGCTGAATAATGATTCCAGTTCAAGCTTATTACGTAGTCATTCATCTTGGTTTTTTTAGAAGCATGAAGAACTTGCCATATGTCCAAACAGGCTAAACATGGATATCCTTATTAGAAAGTGGAATAACTTCTTCAACATAACTCCTATGGGATTTATTCAACTTCATGAAAGACTTTCCATTGATTAATGGTTCCAAAACAAGCTTCTTACATAGTGATTCATCCTGGTTTGATTAAAAGCTTGCAGACTTTGCCATATGTCCAAACAGGCTAAACATGGATATCCTGATTGGAAAGTGGAATAACTTCTTAAACATAACTCCTTTGGGATTTATTCAACTTCATGGATATTCTCCACTGAATAATTGTTCCAAATCAAGCTTCTTACATAGTGATTCATCCTGGTTTGATTAGAAGCTTGAAGAACTTGCCATATGTCCAAACAGGCTAAACATGGATATCCTGAATTAGAAAGTAGAATAACTT
>MU107505.1:25104-37994 GCA_012274485.2 Sinapis alba
AGCTAGGGAGCTCCTTGGCTCGCAATATGTGTTTGAGAAGGTCACTGAAGCTTGAGTTCAGTGTGAGAAGTAACCCAAATACTTTGTCTTGCTCACGCCTTTCTTCAAGAGTATTAGGGTCAGTGGTACTTGGTCTAAGTATCTCAAGCTCAGACCACAGTTGGCTGTACTTTCCCAAGTGCTTGGTAAGATCCATCTCTTCTTGATGTAAATTGTTGATGGCTCTCTTTACTTCAAAGATCCTTGTAAGGTTTGAGGTGTTGCCATACACCTTGTATAAGGTGTCCCATAGCTTCTTGGCTGTCTCACAGTGTGAGTAACAGTCCATGATAGGTGTGTCAAGTGAGCTTTGCAAGGCTGACAGCACCATGAGATCTTCTTGTTCCCATTTGCCTTCATCAGTCACTACAACCTCCTTGCCATCTTCCCCTTGGGTGATTTGCTTTGGTGCTTCACTTGATGTGATATGCCCCCACAATCCTCTTCCTCCAAGGGCAGTCTTGGTTAGTCTTGACCAAGTAATGTAGTTTGTCCCTTTGAGGACACTCGGAATGTGAACTGGTCTTTGTTGCTCCATGGTTTCCTTGAGATGAGAGAGGCGCCAAGTACAGTTTGAATTTCAAACTTAGGTGAACGAGTCTAGGAGAGGAACAGAAGAGAGTGGGACAGAAAAGAGTGAGCACGTTCAACACAAAGGAAGACTCCTCAACTAATCCTCAAGAACACTCAAGAACACTTTCTCTCACTCGCTTAGACTAAGAATTTTGTAGGATTGTTTTTCAAGAGAGTGGCCGAGTAGAATGGAAGGGAGTGAGTTTCAGAGTAGATTTGCGGAAGGAAAATAGGTTCTCAGAAGCTTAAAGCTCTGATACCATGTAAGTTTAGTGAAGAACAAGTGAAGAACATGTGAAGAACAAGTGAGAGAGAGAGAGTTTGATCCGGATAAGAAAGGAGAGAGAGGGAGAAGTAAGTTAGTCGACCAAGAAATAGAAGAGAATAGGAAGGATCTGATTTCCTTAATTAAACTACAAAGGGTTACATGTCTTTATATAGACTAGACAATCAGAACAAGAGAAACAATAAACAATAGGAAATGATAAACAATTCTGTCTCATGCTGGCGCGTCTGGACAGTGAAAGGGACAGGAACCAAACGGCTCCAAGGCTAACCTCAACATGTGACTCCTTTATTTAAATGTTTCTTCATGTACAAATATCTCCAACGGCCTTCTCTTGTTTCTGAATCAAAGTGGTCGACATTCCCATCAGTTCCTTTGCCTCCAAGTCAAGTAAGGTCACGGATGGGATGAAGTCTAATCCGTACAAGTTGTACGGACTGCCTTGTAATCCAAGACACTTACTTAGCCTTCTCTTATTGTCTCTTATTCTTCTTCATGGTCAATAGAAAGTGGAATAATTTTTTAAACATAACTCCTTTGGGATTGATTCAACTTGATGGATACTCTCCACTGAATAATGGTTCCAGATCAACCTTCTTACATAGTGATTCATCTTGGTTTGTTTAGAAGCATGAAGAACTTGCCATATGTCCAAACATGCTAAACATGGACATCCTGATTAGAAAGTGGAATAACTTCTTCAACATAACTCCTATGGGATTTATTCAACTTCATGAAAGACTCTCCATTGATTAATGGTTCCAAATAAAGTTTTTACATATTGATTGATCCTTGTTTAGTTAGAAGCTTGAAGAACTTGCCATATGTCCAAATAGGCTAAACTAGATATCCTGATTAGAAAGTGGAATAACTTCTTAAACATAACTCCTTTGGGATTTATTCAACTTCATGGATACTCTCCACTGAATAATGGTTCCAAATCAATCTTCTTACATAGTGATTCATCCTTGTTTGATTAGGAGCTTGAAGAACTTGCCATATGTCCAAACAGGCTAAACATGGATATCCTGATTAGAAAGTGGAATAAGTTCTTAAACATAACTCCTTTGGGATTTATTCAACTTCATGGATACTCTCCACTGAATAATGGTTCCAAATCAAGGTTCTTACATAGTGATTCATCTTGGTTTGTTTAGAAGCTTGAAGAACTTGCCATATGTCCAAACAAGCTAAACATGAATATCCTGATTAGAAAGTGGAATAAGTTATTCAACGTAACTCCTATGGGATTGATTCAGCTTCATGAAAGACTCTCCACTGATTAATGGTTCCAAATAAAGTTTTTACATATTGATTCATCCTTGTTTAGTTAGAAGCTTGAAGAACTTGCCATATGTCCAAACTGGCTAAACATGGATATCCTGATTAGAAAGTGGAATAACTTCTTAAACATAACTCCTTTGGGATTTATTCAACTTCATGGATTCTATCCACTGAATAATGGTTCCAAATCAATCTTCTTACATAGTGATTCATCCTGGTTGGATTAGGAGCTTGAAGAACTTGCCATATGTCCAAAAAGGTTAAACATGGATATCTGGATTAGAAAGTGGAATAACTTCTTAAACATAACTCCTTTGGGATTTATTCAACTTCATGGATACTATCCACTGAATAATTGTTCCAAATCAAGCTTCTTACATAGTGACTCATCCTGGTTTGATTAGAAGCTTCAAGCTTGCCATATGTCCAAACAGGCTAAACATGAATATCCTGATTAGAAAGTGGAATAACTTCTTAAACATAACTCCTTTGGGATTGATTCAACTTCATGGATACTATCCGCTGAATAATGATTCCAAATCAAGCTTATTACGTAGTGATTCATCTTGATTTGTTTAGAAGCATGAAGAACTTGCCATATGTCCAAACATGCTAAACATGGATATCCGGATTAGAAAAGGGAATAACTTCTTCAACATAACTCCTATGGGATTTATTCAACTTCATAAAAGACTCTCCATTGGTTAATTGTTCCAAAACAAGCTTCTTACATAGTGATTCATCCTGGTTTGATTAGGAGCTTGCATATTTTGCCATATGTCCAAACAGGCTAAACATTGATATCCTGATTAGAAAGTGGAATAACTTCTTAAACGTAACTCCTTTGGATTTATTCAACTTCATGGATACTCTCCACTGAATAATGGTTCCAAATCAAGCTTCTTACATAGTAATTCATTCTGGTTTGATTAGAAGCTTGAGGAACATGCCATATGTCAAAACAGGCTAAACATGGATATCCTGATTAGAAAGTGGAATAACTTCTTCAACATAACTCCTATGGTATTTGTTAAACTTCATTAAATAATCTCCATTGATTAATGGATCCAAATAAAGCTTTTTACATAGTGATTCATCTTGGTTTTATTAGAAGCTTGAAGAACTTGCCATATGTCCAAACAGGCTAAACATGGATATCCGGATTAGAAAGTGGAATAACTTCTTAAACATAACTCCTTTGGGATTTATTCAACTTCATGGATACTCTCCACTGAATAATGGTTCCAAATCAAGCTTCTTACATAGTAATTCATCCTGGTTTGATTAGAAGCTAGCAGAACTTGCCATATGTCAAAACAGGATAAACATGGATATCCTGATTAGAAAGTGGAATAACTTCTTCAACATAACTCCTTTGGGATTTATTCAACTTCATGGATACTCTACACTGAATAATGGTTCCAAATCAAGCTTCTTACATAGTGATTCATCCTGGTTTGATTAGAAGCTTCAAGAATTTGCCATATGTCCAAACAGGCTAAACATGGATATCCTGATTAGAAAGTGGAATAACTTCTTAAACATAACTCCTTTGGATTTATTCAACTTCGTGGATACTCTCCACTGAATAATGGTTCCAAATCAAGCTTCTTACATAGTAATTCATCCTGGTTTGATTAGAAGCTTGAGGAACATGCCATATGTCAAAACAGGCTAAACATGGATATCCTGATTAGAAAGTGGAATAACTTCTTCAACATAACTACTTTAGGATTTATTCAACTTCATGGATACTCTCCACTGAATAATGGTTCCAATTCAAGCTTCTTACATAGTGATTCATCCTGGTTTGATTAGAAGCTTTAAGAGCTTGCCATATGTCCAAACAGGCTAAACATGGATATCTTGATTAGAAAGTGGAATAACTTCTTAAACATAACTCCTTTGGGATTGATTCAACTTCATGGATACTCTCCACTGAATAATGGTTCCAAATCAAGCTTCTTACATAGTAACTCATCCTGGTTTGATTAGAAGCTTGCAGAACTTGCCATATGTCAAAACAGGCTAAACATGGATATCCTGATTAGAAAGTGGAATAACTTCTTAAACATAACTCCTTTGGGATTTATTCAACTTCATGGATAGTCTCCACTGAATAATTGTTCCAAATCTAGCTTCTTACATAGTGATTCATCCTGGTTTGATTAGAAGCTTCAAGAACTTGCCATATGTCCTAACAGGCTAAACATGGATATCCTGATTAGAAAGTGGAATAACTTCTTAAACATAACTCCTTTGGGATTTATTCAACTTCATGGATAGTCTCCACTGAATAATTGTTCCAAATCTAGCTTCTTACATAGTGATTCATCCTGGTTTGATTAGAAGCTTCAAGAACTTGCCATATGTCCTAACAGGCTAAACATGGATATCCTGATTAGAAAGTGGAATAACTTCTTAAACATAACTCCTTTGGGATTTATTCAACTTCATGGATACTCTCCACTGAATAATGGTTCCAAATTAAGTTTCTTACATAGTAATTCATCCTGGTTTGATTAGAAGCTTGCAGAACTTGCCGTATGTCAAAACAGGATAAACATGGATATCCTGATTAGAAAGTGGAATAACTTCTTCAACATAACTCCTTTGGGATTTATTAAACTTCATGGATACTCTCCACTGAATAATGGTTCCAAATCAAGCTTCTTACATAGTGATTCATCCTGGTTTGATTAGAAGCTTCAAGAAATTGCCATATGTCCAAACAGGCTAAACATGGATATCCTGATTAGAAAGTGGAATAACTTCTTAAACATAACTCCTTTGGATTTATTCAACTTCATGGATACTCTCCACTGAATAATGGTTCCAAAATCAAACTTCTTACATAGTAATTCATCCTGGTTTGATTAGAAGCTTGCAGAACATGCCATATGTCAAAACAGGCTAAACATGGATATCCTGATTAGAAAGTGGAATAACTTCTTTAACCTAACTCCTTTAGGATTTATTCAACTTCATGGATACTCTCCACTGAATAATGGTTCCAAATCAAGCTTCTTACATAGTAATTCATCCTGGTTTGTTTAGAAGCATAAAGAACTTGCCATATGTCCAAACAGGCTAAACATGGATATCCTGATTAGAAAGTGGAATAATTTTTTAAACATAACTCCTTTAGGATTGATTCAACTTCATGGATACTCTCCACTGAATAATGGTTCCAGATCAACCTTCTTACATAGTGATTCATCTTGGTTTGTTTAGAAGCATGAAGAACTTGCCATATGTCCAAACAGGCTAAACATGGATATCCTGATTAGAAAGTGGAATAACTTCTTCAACATAACTGCTATGAGATTTATTCAACTTCATGAAAGACTCTCCATTGATTAATGGTTCCAAATAAAGTTTTTACATATTGATTCATCCTTGTTTAGTTAGAAGCTTGAAGTGTTGAGAGGAAGGTAATAAAGAGATGGAGTCTTGGAGGTTCAGGGATCAATTAGAGAAGAGAAGTGTTGAGGTTGAGACAGTAACTCCAAAAGTTACCACAGTAACTCCAAAAGTTACCTCAGTAACTTTGGAAGAAGGTAAATAAGGGAAGATGAGAAGTTACCTTGCATTTATCCATTCTGGACAGGGGGAACACGACCAGGGAGAGTAGTTAGGGTAAGAGGATAAGGTGACACCACAGCTGGAAAGGAAGAGCTACTTTACAGCCTGTCCAAGCATGTGGAGCCTCTCAGCCAAGTATTTGTATTGACCTCAAATGCTTATAGGTCTAGGTTGAATTCATTGAACCTAGACATGATTGTATTCTCTTTATATCTTGTAAGCTCTCATCTGAATCAAAGTAATGCAGTATTGAGTTTTCTCTCTATTCTCTCCATTCTCTCTATTCTCTCTATTCTCTTAATCTCTTTCTCTCAGATTTCGATTCACACTCTATACACACAAAAGTGTTTATGGTATCAGAGCCAGGTTACTAGAAAGGTGGGAGTGTGTGTTAATTGTTTGGTGAAATCTGGGTTTGTGCTCTTGGTGTTCTTGAGTGTTCTTGGTGTTCTTGAGTGTTCTTGGTGTTCTTAGGTTATGTTTTTCATTCTCTGGGTTTGTTTGGAGTTCCCTGATGGTAACACACGAGCTCAACAAGGAAATGAAGCAGAGATCTAGTATTCCAGTGAAGCTTGAAGGAGAAATCGATGGGGTTTGGTCAAGCTGGGCAAAGACAGCTTTGAAAAGCTGCTGGTTATGGAGTAGTCATGTAAAGGGGAAGCCTTTAGTGAGAATGGCTATTGAAGAAGTTCAGACACTAGGTCTGAAGGATGAAGACAAAACTGTTCAAGAAGACACTACAAAGTGTGAGATTGAAACAGCTCATGGGAACAAGTCCAATCTGATGAAAGTCTATGAAGTCAAGAGAGCTTGTAGTGACTTGAGACAAGGAAAGGACGAGATCCATCAGCTTTTGGGGAAGCTGAAGTATTTATGGTCTGAAATGGATGGGTTGAGACCAGGCACATCAGATCCTAAAGGTGTGAAAGAGAGGCTGGAACAAGATACAGTCTTTAGCCTTTGAGTGGATGGTATATATGCTATTGTTCAAAATGCTTGTGAGGTGTGTGAGAAGAACAAGAAACCCACTTGTACGAAGGATGGTACTAAGTGTAAGAGGGGAAGACTGAGAAAGCTTTCCAAGGCATGGATCAGGATGGGAAAGCATTGGAAAAATAGCAGAGTGTCTGGGTATGGAGGCAACAGTGTTGATATAAGGATGGTCAAGGTAGTGGCGCATCAACTCATTAGAGGAGAGTGCTCTTACTCAGCCTTCATGGGTGACTCATTGGAAGGAAGAATGGTAGTGAGGGAGCATGAGACAGCAGGAGCAGATGATCCTATCACCATGAAGGAGTGGAGAGCTTTAGTTGAGCCTATACAAGCCTTGGCTGCAACCAAGAAACAGGGTATGCATACCATAGCCTCAAAACCTATCATAATTGATTCTGGAGCAAGCCATCATATGATCAGTGATAGTAGTTTGATGAGTGATATTAAAGCCACCACAGGGAGTGTCATGATAGCTAATGGTGATAGGATCCCAATAGAAGGGATAGGAAATCTAAAGCTGTTTGAAAAAGACTCAGCTGCCTTCTATCTGCCTCGGTTCACATCTAACCTGATATCAGTGAAGAGAGCAACTGTTGATCTTGATTTTCAAGTGGTTTTCAGGCCAAATGAAGTTGAGTTTCAGGATCTGAAGTCTGGACAAGTTATTGGCAGAGGAGACAGCAGGAATGAGCTCTACCATCTTCAAACAGCTAAGCTATCTAAATCCTTTGATTTTGTTTGCTTAAGTAGTGCTACTGATAGAATTGATAGCATTACTTGGCATGCTAGATTGGGACATCCTCATACTCGTGCAATTGAACTGATTTTACCTACTTTGTCATTCAATCATTTGGAGTGTGAGGCTTGCATATTAGGGAAGCATTGTAGGACTGTTTCTCCAACATCAGAGACTATATATGAGAAGTGTTTTGATCTGGTTCACTCTGATGTTTGGACATCTCCATGTGTGTCTAGGGACAACCAGAAGTACTTTGTTACATTCATAGATGAGAAGTCTAAGTATACTTGGATTACATTGCTTCCATCTAAGGATAGAGTACTAGATGCTTTTGTAAACTTCCAAGCATATGTAACTAACCATTACAATGCTACTGTGAAGGTACTAAGGTCAGACAATGGAGGTGAATACACCAGTCATGCCTTCAGGAATCATCTAGCAAAGCATGGGATTGTGCATCAGACCAGCTGTCCTTACACACCACATCAGAACGGTGTTGCTGAGAGGAAGAATAGGCACTTGATGGAGGTTGCTAGGTCGATGATGTTTCATGGGAATGTTCCAAAACGGTTTTGGAGTGATGCTGTTCAGACTGCTTGCTATCTCATCAACAGGGTACCAACTAAGATATTGAAGAATATGTCTCCATTTGACGTGTTGAACAAGAACAAGCCATATATTGATCACCTGCGAGTCTTTGGGTGCATATGCTATGTCTTGGTTCCAGGAGAGCAGAGAAACAAACTGGAGGCAAAGAGTACTAAAGCCATGTTCATTGGGTATTCAATAACCCAGAAGGGATACAAGTGTTATGATCCAGAGACAAGGAGAGTTCTGGTTTCTAGAGATGTAAAATTTGTGGAGTCAAAAGGGTTTTATGAGAAGCATAAGTGGGAAGATTTGGAGGATCTCTCTCAAGCACCATCAGAGAAGGCAACAAATCTTAGGATTGTATTGGAGAAGCTAGGAATAAACATGTCCCAAGAACAACAACCGAGTAGGAGAGCTCCTTCTGATCAGTGTAAAGAAGCTGAGAGAACAATCCCTCTTGATCATGAGAGGGGGAATGGATCTGAATCAGGAGTGCAAGAGCAGCATCAAGAGGATTCAGGTCATCATGATCAAGAGGTGACACAAGAAGCGGAAAATTCGGCTCAGTCTAGTGGAGATGAGCAGGAAGAACAAGGTCAAGATTTGGCTCAGTCTAGTGGAGATGAGCAGGAAGAGTATACTGGTTCAGAAGAACAAGTTCAAACTGAGGATCAGGTTCAACCATTGAGGAGGAGCACACGGGTGAGGAAGGATCCTTCCAACTGGGTAAACACGAGAGTGTACTACAATGCCCAGGCTGTGGAGCATCCTTCTCAAGCTGTATGTTCCTTTGCTGAGTATCCTGATGAACACATGGCGTTTATGTGCAACTTGGATGAGAGTGAGATACCAAGATCTTATGAAGAAGCTATGAAGCACAAGGTTTGGAGAGATTCTGTGGGGGATGAAAGAGATGCAATGATCAGAAATGATACTTGGTATGAGAGTGCTTTACCTAAAGGGAAGAAGGCAGTGTCAAGTAGGTGGATCTTTACAATCAAATACCTTGCAAATGGGAAGATTGAGAGGTGCAAGACCAGACTGGTAGCAAGAGGGTTTACACAGACCTATGGGGAAGATTACATTGACACGTTTGCTCCAGTGGCTAAGCTCCACACAATCCGAATTGTGTTATCCATTGCAACAAACTTGAAGTGGGATTTGTGGCAGATGGATGTGAAGAATGCATTCTTGCAAGGTGAGCTTGAAGATGAAGTATACATGTATCCACCACCTGGTCTTGAGCATCTTGTGAAACCAGGGAATGTCTTGAGATTGAAGAAGGCCATATATGGGTTGAAACAGTCTCCTAGAGCTTGGTACAGGAAGTTGAGCACAACACTCAATGGGAGAGGCTTTAGGAAGTCTGAATTAGATCACACTCTCTTCACCTTGTCGAGTCCCTCAGGGATCATTGTGATCTTGGTATATGTAGATGACTTGATTATCACAGGAAGTGATAAGGCTGGGATTCAAGCCACTAAAGACTTCCTCAAGTCAGTGTTTGACATTAAGGACTTGGGAGAGATGAAGTATTTTCTGGGAATTGAGATATGCAGGTCTAAAGAGGGGTTGTTCATGTCTCAAAGAAAGTATACTATGGATATGTTGAAGGAAGCAGGGGTGCTTGGAGGAAAAATCGCCAAGACACCTCTTGAAGAAGGATACAAGGTTCTACTTGAGGGGGAGATTGAAGAGAACCAGTTGTTTGAGGATGCTAAGCTGTATAGGAAGATGGTTGGCAAGCTGATCTACTTGACTATCACAAGACCAGATCTATGTTTTGCTGTGAATCAAGTTAGTCAGCATATGCAGGCTCCAAAGGTACATCACTGGAAAATGGTGGATAGGATACTAAGGTATCTGAGTGGTACACAAGGGCAAGGAGTCTGGATGGGATGCAATGGCAGTACAGAAGTGGTTGGGTATTGTGATGCTGATTGGGCAGGTGATAGAGTGGACAGAAGATCAACCACAGGGTATTGTACATTCATTGGAGGGAACTTAGTGACTTGGAAGAGTAAGAAGCAGAAGGTGATCTCTTGTTCAAGTGCTGAAGCTGAGTATAGGGCTATGTTGAAGTTAACAAATGAGTTAGTCCGGATCAAAGGCATTTTGAAGCATCTAGAGATTGAGCAAACCACTCCCATGACAATGCATTGTGACAATCAAGCAGCAATTCACATAGCTTCTAATTCAGTCTTCCATGAGAGAACAAAGCACATCGAAGTTGATTGTCACAAGGTGAGGCAGATGATTGTCTTAGGAGTGATACTGCCATGCTATACAAGGAGTGAGGATCAACTGGCGGATGTGTTTACTAAGGCTGCAAGGCTAAAGACAATGAAGTCCATACTTTCTAGGCTTGGGCTCATTGATCTCACGCCTAGAAGCTGATCCCCTTAACCATGGAGTCTCCACTCTTTTTCCCTCATCAAGGTTTTATCCCAATGGGTTTTCCTTGGTGAAGTTTTTAATGAGGGAGGTCTTCATGGTTTCCAAGCTAGACCGGTTCCCTTGGTCTAACTTGCGGGGGAGTGTTGAGAGGAAGGTAATAAAGAGATGGAGTCTTGGAGGTTCAGGGATCAATTAGAGAAGACAAGTGTTGAGGTTGAGACAGTAACTCCAAAAGTTACCACAGTAACTTTTGGAAAGTTACCTCAGTAACTTTGGAAGAAGGTAAATAAGGCAAGATGAGAAGTTACCTTGCATTTATCCCTTCTGGACAGGGGGAACACGACCAGGGAGAGTAGTTAGGGTAAGAGGATAAGGTGACACCACAGTTGGAAAGGAAGAGCTACTTTACAGCCTGTACAAGCATGTGGAGCCTCTCAGCCAAGTATTTGTATTGACCTCACATGCTTATAGGTCTAGGTTGAATTCATTGAACCTAGACATGATTGTATTCTCTTTATATCTTGTACGCTCTCATCTGAATCAAAGTAATGCAGTATTGAGTTTTCTCTCTATTCTCTCTATTCTCTTTCTCTTAGATTTCGATTCACACTCTATACATACAAAAGTGTTTATGAAGAACTTGCCATATGTCCAACCAGGCTAAACATGGATATCCTTATTAGGAAGTGGAATAACTTCTTAAACATAACTCCTTTGGGATTTATTCAACTTCATGGATACTCTCCACTGAATAATGGTTCCAAATCAATCTTCTTACATAGTGATTCATGTTGGTTTGATTAGGAGCTTGAAGAACTTGCCATATGTCCAAACATGCTAAACATGGATATCCCGATTAGAAAGTGGAATAAGTTCTTAAACATAACTCCTTTGGAATTTATTCAACTTCATGGATACTCTCCACTGAATAATGGTTACAAATCAAGTTTCTTACATAGTAATTCAGCATGGTTTGATTAGAAGCTTGCAGAACTTGCCATATGTCAAAACAGGCTAAACATGGATATCCTAATTAGAAAGTGGAATAACTTCTTCAACATAACTCCTTTGGGTTTAATTCAACTTCATGGATACTCTCCACTGAATAATGTTTCCAAATCAAGCTTCTTACATAGTGATTCATCCTGGTTTGATTAGAAGCTTCAAGAACTTGCCATATGTCCAAACAGCCTAAACATGGATATCCTGATTAGAAAGTGGAATAACTTCTTAAACATAACTCCTTTGGGATTGATTCAACTTCATGGATACTCTCCACTGAATAATGAATTCCAAATCAAGCTTCTTACATAGTGATTCATCCTGGTTTGATTAGAAGCTTCAATAACTTGCCATATGTCCAAACAGGCTAAGCATGGATATCCTGATTAGAAAGTGGAATAACTTCTTAAACATAACTCCTTTGGGATTGATTCAACTTCATGGATACTATCCACTGAATAATGGCTCCAAATCAAGCTTCTTACATAGTAATTCATCCTGGTTTGTTTAGAAGCTTGCAGAACTTGCCATATGTCAAAACAGGCTAAACATGGATATCCTGATTAGAAAGTGGAATAACTTCTTAAACATAACTCCTTTGGTATTTATTCAACTTCATGGATACTCTCCACTGAATAATGGTTCCAGATCAAGCTTCTTACATAGTGATTCATCCTGGTTTGATTAGAAGCTTCAAGAACTTGCCATATGTCAAAACAGGCTAAACATGGATATCCTGATTAGAAAGTGGAATAACTTATTCAACATAACTCCTTTGGATTTATTCAACTTCATGGATACCCTCTATTTAATAATGGTTCCAAATAAAGCTTCTTACATAGTGATTCATCCTGGTTTGATTAGAAGCTTCAAGAACTTGCCATATGTCCAAACAGGCTAAACATGGATATCCTGATTAGAAAGTGGAATAACTTCTTAAACATAACTCCTTTGGGATTTATTCAACTTCATGGATACTCTCCACTGAATAATGGTTCCAAATCAATCTTCTTACATAGTGTTTCATTCTGGTTTGATTAGTAGCTTCAAGAACTTGCCATACGTCCAAACAGGCTAAACATGGATATCCTGATTAGAAAGTGGAATAACTTCTTAAACATAACTCCTTTGGAATTTATTCAACTTCATGGATACTCTCCCCTGAATAATGGTTCCAAATCAAGCTTCTTACATAATAATTCATCCTGGTTTGATTAGAAGCTTGCAGAACATGCCATATGTCAAAACAGGCTAAACATGGATATCCTGATTAGAAAGTGGAATAACTTCTTCAACATAACTCCTTTAGGATTTATTCAACTTCATGGATACCCTCCACTGAATAATGGTTCCAAATCATACTTCTTACATAGTGATTCATCCTGGTTTGATTAGAAGCTT